>JADLZL010001553.1:0-195949 GCA_015844335.1 Chrysopogon serrulatus
TTGGCTCGATTCAACTCCCGATGGGCGCCCGGCCCTCTACCACATGGACATCCACGCTCATGAGAAAGAAGTCGGCTTGGCGCTTTACTCCCTCCTTCCCATTTTTGCCCTCCGTGATCGCCTTTACTCTGCCCGCCCTACCTTGCGGCCGAGCAAATCCTGCACGAGATCCGCCCATATCGGCCCCTGGATCGATTACGGTGCGAAGCGCTCTCGGGCCTCTGGCAGCCGCGCCCGCTTACCATGGCGGCGTTCCTTCCCAAGACACCGGCGACAAGGCGGGAGGGCAATTTTGCCGCCCCACGGCGGCGATGGATGGTCTCGGTCCGTCGCGGGGTGGCGCCGTGCGCATTCAAAGGCACTCACCGGCCCGCATGCCGCCTCCCGCCCCGCCATCGGCCGCAGCTCCGAGGTAAATGTCTCCATTGCCTCTCGTGGACACCACGCCCCCGGCTACCCGAGGACCCAATTCACTTGTCTGCCGATGTGGCGGATTGGCCATAAAGCTCGCCCGATCGCAAGGCTCCGGTGTGCATCCTCCCCACGACGCCAAGCCCCAACCCCCGAACAAACCGCGCCCACCGCCGCCACCGCCCGCTAGACCTCGCCAACTTCCCCAAGCCGCCTCGGTCCACCATGTCGCTGCACAGGGACCCTGAGCTGCGCCCGCCGGAGACCTCGGCGGTGGCAGCCACTACCTCCGACATGGAGAAAGAGCTACGACGACTATCGCGTCTTATTTGTGGTGGCATGCCTGCCTGCGAGGACCGCGATGACGTCGAGGCGAAACAATCAAGAAGGTTTTTTACGCACCAAAGCTGGGTGTCCCGGACAAGGACATCACGGTGTCGCGCCACCGGCCGAAGACTTCCTCATCGTCTTCGAGCACCAGCACCATCGCGATGCAGCGCTGGACATGACCCCACTTCCGGCGGGCCACATCAACATCCACATCAAGCCGTGGAGCATCCTCACCTACAACCGACCTCACCGACCTCCGCCACCACGTCCGTGTTCCGCCTCGAGGGGATCCCCGCGCCCATGCCCGGAATGAAAGCATTGCAAAGAGGGCGATTGCCGAGCATGTGACATCGACTACGTTGATCCGCGTGGAGTCGCGAGGACACCAGAACCTACAACCTCCGGGCATGGACTTACAATCCATCCGATATCCCAAAGGTAACATGGCTGACTTTTGACAGATCTAAGGTGGCGGTGCACGGGCGCAGATCCACCAAGAGGACGCTTGCGGTCTCACCTTCGTGGTGTTAGTCCACCTCGACATCGCCGAGTCACCACCGGACGAGTATGGCCGCTCTTCGTCGAAAAGCTGGACTGGCACTACGGTGTCGCCGACGGCGAAGCGTGGCCCGCGGGATCGACACGACCCACCACCGCCCCGACTCCGGGCGGGACCGACGCTTGAGACAACGACGACGACGACTACGACGATCGACGCGACGCCGTCACGACAAGACGAACAGCTGGGGCGCCAGTTGTATCGGAGCCTCTCCCAAGCGCCCGGCTGGGGAGCGTGAGCGGGAGAGGTCGCCAGCGCCACGGCCATCGGAGCGGCAACTCTTCCACAGCTGGGGGTCATCGCCGACACGCCTCCAACCATCGCTCCCCACCAGCACCACACACGGGACGACCCCCGCTCTACCGCCTTGCTCCCTTCCCGCTGCACGCCCCGCACTCAGCAGGGCTGGTTGCAGTGGCTTCATCAGCTCTCCATCGGCCATCAGCAGGAGTGGACCTGATCCTGCAGCGCCAAACAGCAGGAGCACCGACTTCACACCCCCAGCAAAAGGAGGACCCTGGCGCAGCCGTGAACGCAGCAACCGACGCCGCAACGGAGGCAAGCAGCGCCGCCAACCAGACCTGCACCAAGAGAACCGACTCCGGATCCCTCCAACGCTGCGACGCAAGGTGCCTCCCTGACACAACACATGACAGCGACGACCGTTCCCCAAGTCCAACAGCGGTGCCACGACAACTGATCGAGCAGGTCCCCTTTTCACCTGACCCACCTCTGTTGTGCAGGAATTCTCCACAAGTTGGGACAGAGGAGATGCAGCCGACTGCACCACAGCACCTCGCCCACACACCCAACCAGGTGGACTCAACTACAGCAACAGCCGACCTGCCACCCCCACTGATCCCTCCTGCACGTGTGGCTGCATCTACACCGGCAAACCGCTTCAAGCCAGGCTGCTTCTACCCAGGCGTAGGGTCCGTGGCCGGGCCATGCCAGGACGCATCGGGGCTGCACATCCCCAATGCAGGCGGCTGCGTCGCCGAACCTGGCGGCCACTACAACAACACCAACGGCCAGCCACGTGTCTGCAACGACAACGTTCATCGACGCTGTCTCGCGTCCCCTGCAGCCTGCTCTTCTCCAACTCCCGGCCAGCAGGGCCGGTCCTAAGCAGCGGCGTAGGAGGTGCCCACCCTCCCCAGTGAGGCAGAGTGTTCGCATTGCTGCCAGATGCTGGCCCAAAGGAGACACCCAGTCGTGCGCTCGCCAGGTCCTCATGAAGCGGCTTGGTGTCCTGGAGGAGGAGGGTCTCACCACCGACGATCAGTTCCTCCGCTACTTCAACCTCTTCCAGGGACCTCTCAATGACACGGCGGTCATGGCGCTGACATCCCTGTGCGGAATCGGCACCGCTCCGGCAGCTACTGCTTCTCAGGAGTAGTTTGCAGTGCGAGCAATCTCCAGGGCCCCAGTCTGTTTCTCCATGTTAGTCATCAGGCATCGTTTAGCTTCCTGCAATGTTGTCATCGTCGAGTCCAGGCTCTGTTTGCTGGATGTATGGTCGAACAGGGTGACAGCCAGGGGCCTCAAGTCACCGCTGCGGCTGTCCAGTGAAACAGAACGCCTATTGGATACTGTTTGTTGGCCTTCGTGCTTTGTACTCTTCCAGCGTCGCCACCATGTCGGCACCTGTTGAACCTGCAATTTTCTGGGCAATGGACACCCTCTTCCAAGGGCTTTACTTCCTGTTTTGCTTTCTTTTCCTCGCTGCCAGGTATGGGAGGAGACTCCCTGTGTCGTTTTCAGCTGCTGGGCATGCCACGCCTCACTTCAGTAAGGGGGACCAACATGTTCTAAATGGCACAACAAAATTGTAGACTGCTAAACTGGAACGTAAGGGGACTCAACGATGCTGCTAGGCAAGACACAGTTAATGAACTCGTGAGACACGGGATCTACTATTGTTTGTCTACAAGAGACAAAGCTGCAGCTTATGGACCACCGTGTGGTGACCCGAACAGTAGGTCCAAAATTCGCCAATTCCTTCGCTGTGCTGCCGGCAACACAAACCAGAGGCGGAATTCTCCTAGCTGTCAATGAAGATTTTTTTGAATTATCAAACATACAGCCATCCATCTATACAATCACAGCGACAATCACCATGAGAGCGGGACGGGACCAAATGGCAAATCACAGGGGTGTATGGACGCAAAGGGATGATGAAAAAATCCAATTCCTTCAGGAGTTGAAAAGCATACCCTCCGGATCATGAAAGATGGCTCATCTTGGGAGACTTCAACCTTATCTACCAAGCAGAGGATAAAAACAATGCAAACCTGAACCGTCGACTAATGAGCTCTTTCAAGGCAGCCATTGATGACCTGCGGCTGAAAGAAATCAAGTTAAATGGACGCCGCTTCACATGGAGTAACGAGCAGTGAACCCAACCTTGACCAGAATAGACAGGTTCCTATGCACCCCCGAATGGGAACTGATTTTCCCATCATGCTTCCTACATTCTCTGCCTTCACTTATGTCGGACCACACGCCCACCGTTGTTGCAAGGGGAGATTGACTACCACCGCAACATGTCCTTTCGGTTTGAGAATTTTTGGATAGACATGCCAGGATTCCAGGATATGGTACGCGAGGCGTGGAGCAGGCCGGTCAGCACTGTCCTACCAATCAAGCGCCTTCACATCAAAATGGCTAGGGTAGCCAAAAGCATCAAGCGGTGGCGCAGAGAAAAAAATAGGGGATACAAAGCTCCAACGGCCATTGTCAAAGAAGTCATTCTTCAATTGGAAGCGGCACAAGAATCCAGGGCTCTTACAAATCAAGAGATTGAACTCGCGACGTCGCTTGAAAATCCGCAGCACGGGGCTGGCGGCAATTGAGAAATCCAGGATCAGCGAGAGATCAAGGCTGACCTATATTCATTTGTGGAGATGCCAACACAAAATTTTTTTTCACATCAAAGCAAACTCGCGCAAAAGGAAAAATTATATCCACCGCCCGCACACGGATCAAGGGATGGCAATTGCTCATGACCAAAAGGAAAAGGTAGCTGCAGACTATTTCATAAATCATTTGGGCACATCCACCGAAAGAACTAGGTCCCCTGGATTGGCACTCCCTCGGGTATGCCCCACAAAACCTTTTGGAATTAGAAATGCCCTTCGCACAGGAGGAGATTTGGGACACAATCAGCACTATGCCAATGGACAAAGCACCAGGCCCCGACGGTTACACTGGAGCTTTTTTCAAAGCTTGTTGGGAGACTATCAAGGAGGACATCACAGCTGCCATTAATAGTTTATTTCAGATGAACTCTGTGGTTTTGAATTAATGAACTCAGCAAACATAGTCCTCCTCCCCAAAAAGAAGACGCCCCTGTGGATCACAGATTATAGGCCCATCGGGTCTCATCCATAGTTTCGCAAAAACTCTTTGCAAAGCTTCTTGCCAACAAAGGCTAGCTCCACGACTCAACTCCTTGGTTTCAAATTGCCGAGCGCATTCATCAAAAAAAAAGAGAAGCATTCATGACAATTTTCTATACGTGCAGTCCACACGAAGGAAATTACACAAGCAAAAAACACCGTCCCCTATTCATGAAGCTAGACATCCACAAAGCGTTCGACACAATTAATTGGAGCTACTTGTCGGATGTACCTGTGCCTTGGGCTTTGGACCACGATGGCGTGAATGGGTGTCAATCCTCTTTCGCACGCCCACGTCAAGGGTTCTACTCAATGGACAACAAGGGCCAGCCTTCGGGCATGCTAGGGGGTGCGACAGGCGACCCCTATCGCCCATGCTCTTCATCCTAGCAATAGACCCATTGCGCGCCTTCTAGACTTGGCCACACAACGGGGAATCCTCACGCCCCCCGCGCTGCAGCAAGGTGGAGGACCTCCTTATATGCGGATGACGCGGCAATTTTCATAAACCCCGAAAGGATGATCTAGAGGCAATCAAGGAAATTCTCCGGGCTTTCGGAAACCTTTCGTGCCTTCACATAAATCTGGAAAAGCTCCATCCACCCAATCAGATGTGAGGAGATCGAATTGGACCATATCCTATCCTCTTTTGCGGGGGTTCGAGGCACCTTCCCGTGCCGATATCTTGGACTGCAGCTACACACTCGTATGCTTAGAAAGATACATGTGCAGCCCCTCATCGATCGAATCGGCCACAGACTACCCGGGTGGAAGGGGAGATGGCTAAATCGGGCAGGCCGCCTCACCTTAGTCTCCTCAGTCCTCTCATCCGTGCCTACTTACCACCTCACGGTGTTCCCGCTTGCAGCTTGGGCAAGGAAGAAAATTGATAGAATCAGAAGATCCTTTCTTTGGAAAGGGGAAGAAAATGCAAATGGGGGACATTGCTTGGTAAACTGGCCAACGGTTTTGAGACCCAAGGACCTCGGTGGCCTAGGAATCCCTGATTTGGAAAAATTCAGTAGAGCTCTCCGTCTACGTTGGTTGTGGCAGGATTGGGTAGAAGAATCCAAACCTTGGACAGGCGCGGATTTACCTTGCAACGAGATCGACCGGTTGCTCTTCAATGCATCAACTGTTGTCACGATTGGTGATGGGGAGAAGGCACGCTTCTGGCACAACAATTGGCTAGACGGGGAAGCCCCAAGACATTTAGCGCCACACCTATTCAAGTTGGTCAAAAGGAAAAACAGATCGGTCCATCAGGAGTTTCGCAACAATAATTGGATTCGCTCCCTAAGAGGCGGATTACCACCTCCACCCAAGTTGAGGAATTTGTCTCCCTTTGGATAAGAATCCAAAGTGTCCAGCTGACGCCGGGGGTACGTGACTCTATTGTCTGGAGATGGACAGCTGATGGCGTTTACTCCACCCGCTCTGCTTATAGGATTCAATTCAAGGGATCCTATGGAGACTTCCAAAATGATATCATTTGGAGTGCCCATGCTGAAAACAAATGCAAAGTGTTCGCCTGGATCTTGGCAAGAGAAAAAATCCTCACGGCGGATAATCTGCAGAAGAGAGGTTGGCCACATCAAGATCATTGTGCCTTGTGTAATGGACCCCTCGAAACGGGGCTGCATTTGTCCCTACTCTGCCCCTACGCCAAGGAGGTATGGCGACAAATTCTATCCTGGGAACGCTTCGATGGCCAATTGATCCTACCAACTCAAGAGCCGTTTCACTTCAAATCATGGTGGGAGGAGGCTGCCGCTAAGATAGCCAAAGAGGAAAGAAGACGCTTCAGCGGATTGGTGATCTTCACAATTTGGAATTTATGGAAAGAGAGGAATAGAAGAATTTTCAATAATACTTATGAACCGACACTTCGGGTGGCTGCAAGGATCAAAGAGGATATAGAACAAAGAAAAAGGGCTTTAGCTTGGAGGGGGTAATCTTGGTGGACAACTCTCCTTTGTCTCTTAGTTGTTTCTACTTTTTCCATGACGGGCTGATGCCCTTTCTCTGTACATAAACACTCTCTTTTCACCCCTTAATTGAAAGGCAGAGCTCCTGCCATTGCATTAAAAAAAAAAAAAAAAAAAAAAGTTCAGGTGGCTTTCAGGAGATTAATCTATGTATGGAAGTTTTAACTTTTAGTATCTGATCATAACTATCTGTCCTGTGATTTAATCATATGTTTAGTTATCTTGATGAAGTGTCCCTTGTTTTGTCTAAACAAAACATCTGTGCAAAATTCAACGAGTAAGACCAACTGCTTAGTGTATGTTGACTCCTTCATTTGAGCATATGTTTAATCATGAGATCTTTCACCTTAATTAATGTATTTAGTACTGAATGCTGATGCATTTTTGTATTGGGTGAGTTTCAGGTGACTGTTGGTTTGTTATATTTTGAGGTGGCATAGCTTTCTACAGGTACTTCAGCAATTCACAGTACTTGTGACCTTCACATTCTGAGTCATAAAACTGTAAATGATTCACTTTGCATGCTGCTCTGGCATACTAAAGTAACTCCCTTTCATTTCAGGTTAACTTATTACTTCTAAGCTTTGCTAAGCCATCTAAATATCCTTTGGATATGTAACTGCTGCAGCTGGTTTAATAATTAAACCATCCATTCCTTCTGATATCTTTGGAACCTTCTCCAAATTTTACATGGAAGTGCAGCTATATTTGGATCCATATAAACTGTGTTTTTCAGCAATAGCTTTCATGTAATCTGGGATCAGTTATTTCCTTTTTCTGAATTTAGTTAAACTTCTATGTGAACCTGGATGGGTCAATTTAATTTCAGTTTCAGTTTCATGTGTACTACTTGTCTGTGAGATTGCGACAACATAATTCAGCTGAAATGCTCGATATATAATCCATTCTAGATGATGACCGTGCTGTAGTGGAACTGCTATTTATGCAGTTGTTTAACATGTTTATTCTTTATTTTGGTGCATCATTGAAGTACAAAACTGAACATCAGGTTCAGCATCCTGAAACGAAGGTGATCTGTTTTTATCAGTCGTAATGCATTGCACAGTATGACGTTTTCGAGTTTGCCTTGCCAGCCTCTAGTCAATCCATATTCGTAGTCGCCCATGATGTAGCTGCCGATTGAACAGAATGCAGTTGTGTACTTGTGTCATGCTGTTGGCCTCAATAGAAAGATGATGTACCTTCAGACTTAGTGACTTTGGCTGATTTCTGTTAATTGTCTTGTTGATTTCTATCATCAATAAAATAAAATATATTAGAAGTAAAAATTAAGGAGTTTTAATGGTCAAAATTTAATAGATACATATATATGGATATATGTCGGAGGTTGTAAAATGGTATAGATTATTTGGATCCTCATCTAACGCATGTTTTAGAGGACCAAATGTAATCACAAACGGGTTTTTTTTAGAAACGGTTTAAAATTTTTTGTAAAAAGAGAAATTATTCATGTGGGGTCTTGTTTTAAATTATTGATTTTAATTAAAAGAGGAATTTTTTTTTCTATTTCAAAAAAATCCGTGTTCAATGATCGGTTTGGTGAAACAAAATTCTTAGTGGGGGTTTCGTTTATAGGAGATATAGATGTATTAATTGTTTACCTAAAATGTGCCATGGATCCTTAACTTTTCACAAATTTTTACTTGAGAGCGGTTATTATCAAATTATTGTGTAAAAGATGATTAAAAAAAATCCGTGTTCAATGATCGGTTTGGTGAAACAAAATTCTAATTGCTTTTATTTTGAAAAACTTATTTCTTGTTGCATATTAGACTTTATTTTGAAAGCTCGCACGTTTTCATGGTGAAATGGTGGGTCTGGCTCTGGCCTATGGGGGTTGAAGCGGAAAGGAAAAAGAAAGAAAAACTTATCCTCATGGGAAGACAGATTATTGGCCCAACCCCAACCTCCCCCCTTCCTCGAATGTCCACACGACTACACCCATGAAAATGACAACCATAATTCCATAAAGATAGCATCTCAATCCCCTTTTTCTTTTAATTCCCATCTCAGTCTCATTAGCATCACATGTCGACGCAAAGTTGGGAGTTGCCGAAGAAACGCGGGTTATTGCATATCACATTGTCCAGTGGTACAGAACGGACAGACAGTTACAGCTGCAAGAAATGTCACAAATCGTCACCGGTACATGGCAGAGTACATTCCAAGTACATTCCAAAGGGCAACAATACATCACAAAATTGTGGTACAAGGGCCGCCAGCCGTGAGCAGCAAAATGGTGCAGAATATTGATGACGAAAAAACACTTTTTTTTTTATCTAGCTAGCTTCCTCCACACAGTACGTCCACGGTTGATCTCGTCCCCATTGGCTGCAAATCTCAAGCAATGCAGGAACTGCTGCCGCTCTTCTTTGTGAGGAGCTCCGGAAGCAGAGCCGTTCATGCTTTTCTCCTCTCCTTCCTCTATGCAAGTAAGTGAATCAACTATGTCATCATGTTGACATTCTCTTCTATAGTCGAGAGTAATTGTTTGTAACTCGTGTGTATCAATTATATCTTGAGGAATACTCTGCAATTTGGAAGGTAGACAAAGAACTATTAGAAACCACCACAAATCAACAAAGATGCTAATTTCCATCTAGAAGGAAAACAGTAATAGTAAGGAACCAGTCATTGCAAACTATACTCATATTAGAGATCCCCACAAAAACCAAAGTTTAAAACGTGGGATCAGGAGTAAGAAAAGTCTAGCAGAACACTTACTTCGAGGACCCAACCAATGTAAGTAACATTATTGACATGTTGGTTCATATCCAGATCAGCTCTTCTTGGCTGCAGTTTGAAAATCAATGTCTGTCAGCACTGAAATAGTAGTATTGGTGCACTAAGAACTGGATTATACACCAAAAGGAGGACTGACCACTAGTCCTAGTCTTGAGTACTGCGCAGGATCTGAAAGATTTGGAATCTTCTTCAGACTGCCATTATTTTCCTCTGGGAATGCTAATCTGCACAACAATAACTTGTTACAACTCTTATAACTACAGTATGAGAATACAATGACAATCATTACCCAAACTCAATAACCAAAACAATTGCTGTTAGACTGATTATACGTAAAAGTTGTTCAAGCTATTTCAAATATTCAGATTATCATGCATTCATCCAATGAACTACAGGTAACGGCACTTCAATGAACCCAGCTGAGTGTAAAACTTTAAATAGACTTGGGTTCCAAAAGGGCAGAGAGCTACTTGGGCACTTTCGATGCATGGATTGTATGAAAATAACAAGAGTGCATGTCCATGCAAAATGTTGAGAACAAAAGTGAGTCGCTTTACCTTGGAGTCTTGGGACAATGTATAAACACCTCATCCCTCACGTCATCACTGACTCGCTGAAGTCTCCGTGTATTTTGGTTCATCATGACCCACTTGCTACAGAATAAGCAATATGACTCAATTACTTGTACTGTACACTGTGATAAAAGATATGCAAAAATTTGAACTAAAAGATAACAAATAATGAATCTGACAGGCCCAACACTGCTGCACTGCTAAAGCAGCATAAATTGATCCCACTTCCTAAATATCAAGAGTGCTTTCAGTAGAAACAACAAGAACAGATATACCCAGCATATTTAAGTGAATGGTAAGTGCAACCCAAAGGAACAGGCATGATAAAATTCACAGAAGTTTATGATTCACATCGATCACCCAAAGATCACACCACTCGCCTAAGGAGGTGAGAATGATTCTTTCTGTTTTTTTCCAGGAGATAGAAATGGGCGCGAAATGTGCTGACTAGCATGCTATCATACTGTCCTGCATTACACTCAAGAAGTGACTCAGCAAGTACCTGGTAGCTCTGCCAATAACTTCACCATTAGCCAGGTCCTTGAGGATCCAATCACGACGAGTACCAATTCTTCCATCTTCTTGGCACCATGTTTCGATCTCAACAACATCACCCCTAACAGAAGCAGAGTTACCAGTCAGGATTGAATCTTACCAAAAAGGGAAAAAAATGGAAATAAAGGTTCAATGTAAGCTTGAAAAACTACCAAGCTGGGTACTTGTAGATCTCAATGTGCATTCGGTTCGTCACCCAAATAAGTCCAAGTTTTCTCATTGTAGTAGTTGTGGCAAAGCCATCAGTGGAGAACCCAACACTTTGTGCATGGTTACATCCTACTTCCTGTATTTACAAAAACACTTACCATTAAAGATACAAAAAATTACTGGGAATAAGAAATAATGATACACCCTTTTATAGTATATGCTTATGTAAATGGCACTAATATTGATACTTAAATTAGTTGATAAAATGGGAACACGTGGAGTTGCCCTTGTTCCATTTGGTATGATTTTAAATTTTAAAACTTGGATCACAAACCAATTCCACCAACACTAACTCCAGCGATCTGAACCCTATATGAAACTTCAATCGTGCATGCCAAAGCAAGCACATCCAGGAAATTGGTGGCAGCAAGTAGGCGACAACCAGCCCATGTTCTTCTCAGTAGTCAGCCCTCATCACTTGATTCATAGTTGCCTATAGGCATAGGCATTGCCTATGAAATATTTCGGCACACTAATTCAAGGCTCTTATCGCTCCTCCCTGGGTTGGCAGACAAAGAAAGTAGCACTAGGTTTTAGCATTGCAGTGCCCAATTTGTTGCATGCAAACTAGGGGCAAGTTTTTGTGGGTGATTTGTCACTCAGCAACACTAATAAGACCGGGCAGTTAGCATTTAAGCTACACCCTAGCTCTAACTTAAGCAAAAGGGCATGGCACAGATGTGGAGTAACAATTCAATCCTAGCACAGGAGAGGAGCTCCGATTGTACCACAAGTTTGGAGCGTTCTAAATTCAGATCCAGACATCCGACCTCTTGAATCCAGGCATAACCCCAATTCAGTAAATAAGTTTCACGCCACAAATCTGGCCTCCGGAGAGCACAAATCCGGGCTTTCGGAAGCAGAGACCCCACGGCGCGAGCTCGCGAGCATACCTGAAGGAGATTGGCGATGGTCTCTACGGTGGCCGTCTTGTTGATGCCCACCTCGTAGCAGCGCACGATGAAGCTCTCCTTATACGAGAGCCCGTCCTCCAGGAGGCTCCCCAGCCGCAGCCGCTCGGCTAGGCTGGGCCGCGCGTCACCCCCTTCCGCCTTGGCCGCAGCCGCCGTGGCAGCCACGTGGCCCGGCGACGCCGCCTCGATCCCGGACACCTGCGGCGCGCCCGCGCGCACCGCACCACCACCCAGGGCGCCGACTCCCGCCTTCCGGGGCGGGCGGGCGCGCGGCCGCATTGCGGTGGCGTGTGGCAGCGCAGCATGGGGGGCGGGCGCGTCCCTTGGAGGAGGCTCGTTGGCCGGCCGCCGCCGCCGCCGCCGCCGCCGCCGCCGATGCGGGGTTTTGGTTTACACGGGCGGAGCGGGGTGGTGGGGTTGGCGCGGCGGGCAGCGACGGGCACTGCAGTGTGGATATGAAGAGGGGGCCGGGGCCGGGGCCAGGGACGGTGGCGGGCGGTGGACCGGGCGCACGAGGCGATAGGAACGAGGACGGGCTGGACGACGCGCTGGCGTGGAAAGCAGGGAGGGAACGGGGAAGTCTCTGGACCCGGTGCATGCGCCGGTGGTGGTCCACGACTCTACGGCGGTGGTGAAATGTCGTCGCGCCGGCTGGGTTGGTTGCCCGTGCGGCGGCGTGCCAGTGTCAGTATGTATAGCACGGCTGGGATGGCAAGGAACAGGACCGTTTTGGGTCGGTGGAATCTCCGCGGACCAAATCTAAAATCGTCCTCATCGTCGATCCAAATAAGGTTTGATTTGGAATGACTTGACTTTATCAAGTGAACTATTTATTTTATTTTGGTTTTAGTTCTATTATTATTATAATAGTTTTCCCATATTTAGTTTTTTTTAAAATATGCTTTTATAGAATCGCATACAGGATAATGTAAGGTGAAGCCACTATAGCTCCATCTCATATCAAGGCTTCGTGAGAGCATGATTTAAGGAGTTTCATAGGTAGAATCATTGTTTTATTTTATCCTCTTTGATATAAAAAAAGTCGATGGAGGAGCTATGTTTAATGAAGTCGATGGAGCCATGGAGGAGCCATGCTTAATAAAATTTAATAATTCATCATCAATAATTTTCAAAATCTAATTGGTTGTCAGAAAACCAAACCCACCGTTATATGATAATATAAATAAAAGCAATGGAGAATTTCTAGTAACATACAATATATATATATTACAACTTCATCACATGTATAAATAGGAGACAACAAACAACACATAATTTATGATTCAACTTAGAAAAAAATTAATACCTTACAAAATTTATTAATGAAAGATATAGGCCTTTATTTAAAATGGTCCATTTGGGATCTCTATGGAAACTCTCGAAACTAAACACAATAAATTCTAGGTCCTCGAACACAAAAACTATAGAGGAAAATCCGCATCCCTGTTTGGGACTCAAAACCGCTCTACTTCCATCCCTGCACAAGGTACTCTCTCACAAAATCAGTATGCATTTTAAACTTTGAGAAATCAACCATTTAAATTTAATTAAATTTATAAAAATAGTAATAACATCTATATCTTCAAATAGATTTACTATAAAAATATATTGTCTAACTACGTTTATTTGGTATAAAAATGTTAAGATTCTTTTTTCGTAACATTTTATCAAATCTAAGATTGGTTGACTTCAATATATGGCATGTGCACCTAAAAATGTGAAAATAATTTAGAATTTGAAACGAGAACAACCTATCGAGAAAAAAAATACTTTGAGCACACGCTGCAGTAACAGCGTGCCAAGCCTCTCCCCTCAGTGGGAGGCTGGGAGCTGCATGTGCGAGACATGGCTCCTTGTCCTATGCAAGTATCTTATGTGATAGAGACCTGACGACTTGTCACCACACACTCCTCCGTACTACTTCCGATCCGTAGCCCCACAATTCATTTTTTTCTTTTATTAATCATATACTTTACATGGACTCTTTGTCTAACTATTTGTCTTTCTAAACTAATATAAAAAATCAAATTTTCATTTATCTTCTATATATATCTAAATAAAAGATTAGAAAAAATATATACTTTTTTATTTTTGTAGCCAATTTAAGTTAATCATAATTACAATACTAAGTTATAAGATTATAGTAACTCTTTTCCAAGTAATTTACTATAATTGTTATTGTAAATAACCCCATATATCTTAGGTACAAAAACTTCTGTAGCAGCGAAGTGTGAAGTTTTGTATGCAATGTTTCATAATCTGTTGTGCATCATGTATTTTTGAATACCATTTTTCTTGGAAATAATATTAGGAGTTACTGCAGCAAAGCGTGAGGTACCACCTATTTTCTTTCATTTTCATGGCCCAAAATCCCTGCACGACTGCTCTTATAACGAACTGCAGCATTATTCATCGATCCACTCACATTATATATGGAAGAAATTGCTTGACCCATTGCCAGTGTCACTATCTCCATATTTATATGGAAGAAATTGCTCGAGCCACTGCCTCCACGTTTAAATCCTCATGTTCTCATCCCTTAGAGGCAACTGGTCAATACTACATTAGCATTACCGCCCAATTAGAGAGGCCATGAAGTGACTGTGCAGCAAAACTAGTGCAAGACATCAGAATATGATCCCCTTAGCTAGCCATAGAAGATGTAAGTCAGTCGTGGCAACCAACACGAGCTCCTCAGGGGTGACTACACATGAAACAATGGAGAGTGGCTCTAGCTAAGCCCTTGCCTCCCGTGGTGACATTCACCGCCTCCTCCTATAACAACATCATCATCATGAATCTAGCTCCAGCGGTCGGGCCTCGTCTTCTATGAAACTGGACATCTGAACATGTTCACCTATGCATTACAATAAACACATGAAAGTTTCTCCTAATCTCCTCTATCATTTTATTTCACATTTGTCTTTATGAAATTTATGAAACCCCCTACCCCATGCAGCACTATAAATTCTTACCAAGAATATGAAAGTTTCCGATCCTCTAATCTCCCCCGTCATTTTATTTCACATTTTTTATGATGAAATTTGCTAATCACTCTACCCCCATGCAACACTATAAATTCTCACTCCAATACGTACGATATTATATAGTTAATTGTATAGGTATGTACTATTTGGTTTAAGAGTATAGGAATTTTGTATATTTACTAATAGCGTCTTGCATGGACACTTTATTTGTGTTGTTGGATTCACATTGCGATGTGTGCATTGTACTGTAGGAGAGAGACAATGGTGCAGTGTATAAGAGCATATGCCCCTAAGGGGAAAAGCACAATAGATGCCTCTCAGCGGTGCAATGTAACACCTCAGGTGTTACGCATTATGACATCCCACCATGTCATCATATTATGTATTAAGCATCATTAAGTTAATCATTAAGCATCAGTGCATTAGTGCATTTTATGGTGTTAATGATCCTTGCATAAGTAATGCTTTGTCTTGTATGTTAAGCGTGTTTTGAGATGTTAATCATGCCTCATGATCTTTGGTATAGCTTGATATGCTTGTTAATTAAAATAAAGTGAAAGGCACTCAAATTTCACTTACATGTTTAATTAAGCTTATAAAAAGTCATTAACATAAGATCAACCTTGGTGTGTAAAAGTGTTTGGCTAACCATGTCTAACATCCTAAACATATTTTACAAGTCAAATAATGCAAAAGAAAGAATCAAATTTGAAATTAGAATTCAAATCCCAAACCCTAACCCTAGTTGGTTAAGTTTTGGAATTTGCATTTCAAGTTCACTTTCGAGGAGCTAACCATAATTAATTTTCTAAATAAAAGTTGCTAACCCTTGACACCATTTCAATGTATAAACTTTATACTTTGAAAATGTGCTATTGGTTAGGAGCCCCAATATCACCAATTAATCATTAATTAATTGCCCAAAGTTTAAATGCAGTTTTCCTTTTCAAAACCCTAAAATTCAAAGTGCTTTTGCCCCTTTTCAATTTGTGCTCAAAATATTCAAAATTTGGGAAAACTTCCAAAATACAGATTGTGCATCTCTTTGAGCTCTACAACTTTGGTAAATAAAGTTTTTCAAGTTTTTGAATAAAATTAGAAGTAAATTCAAAAGTTTCTCAAATTAAAAATTGTCCCTTTTTTTTATTTTCAAACTCCAATTCAAAATTTATTCAGTTTCATAAAAAACTTTCTTAATAGAAGTTGTAGACCTTGGAAAATTGAACAACTTTTATTTTTAGAGATTTTTCATCTTTTACTCAAAATTTTAAAGTAAATTTGAAATTTCAAAGGCAGTGAAGTATATTCTCTTTTTCAAATTCAAATTGTAGTTTCAAAAATATTTGGAATTTGACTAAACTTCTTTAATGAAAGTTGTAGAGCATAAAAATTTGAGAAATTTCTATTTTGGAAATTTTTCAAGTTTCTATAAAGTTTTGGGAGTAATTTTGAAGAGGGAAAAGGTGAGGTACCAATAACCGAGGGGGGAATATTTTCTCCTTTCCTTTTCATGGCCGGCGTCGCCGTGGCCATTCCTGTCTTCCCGGTTTTTACGCTTAGCCGACCACCTAGCCGACGCGTGACGCTCCCTATAATCAACTCAGCTATATAATTTATCGTTTATTCACATTATATTTCATTTTTGCCGCCCGGCCATTCTTCTATCAACGACAAAATTCGTCGTCCTCCTCCCATCCCTGCAAAATTGCTTGTGTTGACAACTATGCGCAACCATTGAACCCATGTTTGAAATATGGAAGCCATCAATTGTCGTGAGCTACTGCCTCCACGTTTAAATCATCTTCTCATTTCTTTTGTTCTCATCCCTCACCGATGGCCATCGGCCTTTATTTTGTAGTGGTCAATACTACGTCAGCATCACCGCCCACCGATTTGCCATTGTTCTCTTGGGCCATGATAGATGACTGTGCAGCGCAAAACATCCTCGGCCTGCAAGACATCAGGATATGATCCATTAGCTAGCCATAGAAGATGAGCCGCCATGGCCGAGTCGCACCCAGTCGTTTGCCAATCCATCCAACCAAACATGAGCCATCATGTAGGGAGAGACTGTTCCCATGAAACAATTGAGAGTGGCTCTAGCTGGAGCCCTTGCCTCCCGTGGTTGACGAAGAATTCAGGGAAAGCCTCCTCCAGCGGGGAAAGAAAGGTGTTTTATCTTTTTCCAAAATGAATTTCATCATTTTCATAAATTGATAATTAAATACTTTAGGTAAAAATATGATAAAAATATATGTGTGATCCTGGTGATGTAGTTTCATAGAAAAATATGTTTGCAGCATGTAAAGTATTTTTTGTCATGTCTAATAATTGCATGCTTTAATTAGTAAATGCATAGTGTTTGTTTTTGTAGGTTAAAATAATAATCCAAAAATCATAAAAATTTAGGGTTAAGCTTTTTTGAAAATTTCCACTAAAATTTTGGTACTTTTTGAAGGAGTTTATTTTAATAACTAATTTCTACCTTGTTTAATAATGCTGTAAAAATAGTTAATAAATAATTTAAACTTAGTTAATTCACTAATTACCTTTGGGTGACTTTTGATGTTCAGTGAAGACCATGAATCTCTATACCTTGCTGATCCATGGCAATGGCTTGTTATGAGTAATGATGATGCTAGTCTCATGTTTAGCAATTAAGGAATTAATTAATAAAAAGAAGATGATGATTTAATGTTAGTTGTGTTTAGGCTTTGTTTGTAGACCATGGATTATTTAAACCCTAATGGTCTATGGTTTGGTTATGCTTTGTAAGTAATAAACATCATCACATGTGTAGTAATAGTAATTAGTTAGCAAGTTTAATTAGTGGCTTTCAACAACCATAAAAATGGTTAATAAATTAGTAACTAACCTTAATCACTCTAGGGTTGATTGAGTTTGGAATCGAATGATGACCCTAGGTCATTAATCCTAATGGTTTGCAATTCAATTACGTTGAGTGTGTTGTGTTGTTTACTCATAGTTGCTACCTATGATCTCTTGATGCAACTATGGAAGGGAAGTTGTTCAATTTGTTTGTTTATTGCCTTGCATCATGCATCATGTCATGCATTTTATCATACTTAGAATGCATCATTTATATATGCAGTGTCCTGTGAAGGATCGTGGTGTCATCGGGGACACGATGGTGCAGTGTCTAGGCATGGTGTACAAGCCCGATAGAGGTCTTAAGGACAATGTCAGATGCTTGTAGGCCATATAATTTAGAAGGTTCTGCCACATGCAGCCTTGCTCGCCTGATCAACCATGAGTCCTAGCGGTTTCCTAGTTTCTGAGTGCCAATCTTTGATGAAGATTAGTCATCACACTCATCATCTAAGACTAACATAACAATGCTATGTCCAAAGTTAAGATGTTTGTTTACTTTTTTTCTATGGGATACTTGGATAACTAATTGATTATTTAGTTTGTTTGGTTGATTTATGAAGCAAGTGAATATAAGTTATCTAAGGATGTATCAAAATGAAAGGCAGGGCAATACCAAAACAAGCATATTATGATTTTTGTAAATGGAAAATTTAATATAAATTAATTAGCATGTGTGCATTAATATCCTTCGGTAAATAATTGGTGGTGATCAATTGCAGATTTGAGGACCCATTTAGTCTAGTGGCGGAACCTCTAACACTTTTATTTGTGGTGGTCAAGCTGCAAACCTTTCAGATGTTGAAGTAGAGGTTTAAGAATAAGTAGAAGAGGAAAATGAATCGACTTATACGAGCAAGCTGTTGCCACGATTAAAGAAATATAAAATAAAGATTATAAAATAGAAATACACAACAAGATGTCCGATGCCAGATTTATAATAATGACTTAATATGCTAGCCACAATCATCCCATAGCAACCTCATGGCCGGCCCTAGCATGCCATGGCTGGCCACAGCAACCCATGGATTGGCGCGGGAAAACCTTTTTTTCGCGTCGGCGGAAGGCACACCCAAAATTACGCATGTGGAGGGTGGGGAGAGATATTTTCCAACTCTGTAAATATTAGTAGTAGTTAGAGAGAGTTTTTTTCCTCAAAGATAACTCTCAGAGATGCCCTTACTTCCTTTGGGTCTGTCCTTTGGCAACGAATCTTTTGCAGCAGCCATTGCCTGTTCTCTTTCCCTTCTCTTTTTTTTTTTTTCCTTTCCGGTTTCATGTTTTTCTTGTATTCGTATGGTTCTTTTTCTGGTTCTGTTTTCTCTTACTAATAAAGTTCCTCAGCATTTCTCTTGCCGAGTTTTTTTTTTTTAAAGCAGGCCACGATCTCAGGGCTCTGTCTCTACTGTCTAGACTCTAGGATGATCGATTAACCTTTCAATTGTTGGAAATGTGCATTTTCAAGTGCTACCAGTCCATTAGGGTTCCACTACGGTTGCTCTTTTTTCACTTTTTGTGTGGTAAGCATCTTCAGATGCTACCCTACAGGGTTGGAGCTGGATTTCTATTTCACATATCCATTAGGGCTTTTTTTGGGTTGGGATAGGGATAGGGATGGGAAACCACCTATCCCACCCTCTAAAAAATCTCAACCATCTGTCAGATTTTTGCGATTTATCATTTTTACGTATACTTCTCATTTCCCATCCATTCTTCTTTTATGTACTGCACACCCTCTTTATTCTGAACGTGCCAGACTTGATTGGTTGTCATTTTGTCAAGAATACGACGACGATGACTGCAACTATAATTACAACGTTAACAACCCATGCATGTAGCTATACATATGCGCGCACATAAAAATCCGAACAAGATCATAGTACATTACATCTAGCCGATCAGATTCATGTACTCGGTTCCGTTTCCATGGACATAGAATTTGGCCATCCACTCCATCTTGAACCGGCCGGGAATATATTCAGGAACTGGATGAGATGAGAGGGTATTGTGATTGTGATGAGATGGTTCCCGGACAAGCAGCTAGCGTTCCTCCGTTCAACATGGCCTTGAGCTGTCAGATCAATGCAATTTCAATTCCTTGCCGTGTTATGATTACTGATGACACCCACACCCGGCCCCACCATGATGGCGCGTTACGTCCACTCCCCCACTCCCAACCGTGAACATATTGGTGAATGGATGCTCGGAATGCCGTGCCATGGCCACCCATTGTCGGAGCTCCGATGCTTCATGCTCCCATGAACGTACACTTGGACTGAAGGGATATATATATGCCGTTGCGTGTTTTGTTCCTTTCTGGTTTCTTCATATGGTGCCTAATGCAGCAGGTTGCATTGTTCTCTGTCAGCGAGAAGAATATGGAGGAAAATGGAGACTGGGTGCCGTGTCGTGGTCACTCGATCGTCAGCTACAGTATAGATTATTATGCGTGCTGCTAAACATCGGCTGTTCCTGTTCGGAGCCTGCCTCTGTACTTCTGTAGTGCTGAGAACTGCTCATTCGTCGTCGGCAGAATTTTCGGACCTAGTTTCGATCCTCTAGGGTGAGTGAGCCTTTTGATCAGATGCCATGCCAAAGTCTTCAGATGCTACCTGTCTATCAGGATTCAGGTAGAGAAGTATTGAGGCATGTGGTTCTGCCTCCACTCTCCCCTGACTGGTTAGTGTCTTAGTACTAAACTATTCAGAAATATATAGAAATCTTTTCTGCAGTGCTCAGAAATCACTAGTTCTGCCCTCATGGAATCAGGCACAGTGGCCATTCATTCATTATTTTGTTACAGAAGAGCAAACACAACAGCTTGGTAAGCGCGGCTAATTAATCTAGCTAATTGCTTGCTGACGATAAGGGGTACATCTCACTGACTAATTAACACCGTATCAAGCCTAGAACAATGTAGTAGACGACGAGCACGGGCAATGACGCCAGCGTCCCGAAGATAACCCTGCAAGATTGTCAGCAAAGGGGGTGAGTGAGAGGCAAAGATATACTATACAGACTGCTTTTTCAGCCAAGTCACCGAGCCATGCTTAAAACAAACAAAACTACTCACGCCGTGCTGAGGACGTCCGCGTGCAGGCCGTACTCCTTGGCGAACACGAACGTGGTGATGGACTGGGGCAGCGCGGCCTGCAGCACGGCGAGGCGCAGGACGTCACCGCGGAGGCCGAGGGCCACGGCGCCGGCGGCGGTGGCAGCCGGCCCGGCCACGAACCGCAGCGCCATGCCGAGCATGGTCGGCCCGGCGCCGCAGACGATGATCTTCTCTTGCAGCGCCATGAACAGCCCTGCCATGCACCACAGCATTAGTGTTCTACTTATACTCTCTTCTTAATTATGACGCGGTCGGTCGCTGTGAATTATACGAACCCATGCTGAACATGGAGAGGCCAACGCCGGTCTTGGACATGACGAGCACGGAGCCCTCGATGATGCTCGGCGTCTCGATGTGCCACCTGCATATGTCGATCGCGCACTTTTAAAAAACACAGACTAAACAAAACCGTTGCTGCTCAAGTGCAGCATAGTGGAAAAACTGAGCTGGGTGGCCAAGTGCGCCCATGCATGGAAAAAAATGGTTTGACGAATGGAAAATTTATGTCATCGCACATGGCACAGTGGCATCGCTTGTTTTATCAGCCATTTAAATATTATTTTTTCTCACAGCAAATCTGCGAGCTTATAAGTACAGTTGAACAACACCCGCCGCTAAGAATGAAGTTCCGCTAGCTGTGCGTGGACGCTGCACTGCAGCTGACTTCAGCATGCCCCTAGTGGCGTGTAGCTGTACAGCCCGGGGAGCACAAGGAGACTACAGGGCCACAGGGGGACAGAGGCTAGTGCCGTTCGTGAAGAGAACGAAGCAACGGAAAAGAACGGCAGGAATGAGCCGAGCTTACACCTTTTTCATCAGTTTTTCAGCAACTGCTTGTTTGCACCAGGCATTCCACCAACTTTATGCCAAAGTGGCTCCCTATTCTAACAATGCATGGCTGGACTATATCATTTAGAGCACTAGTATGTTTCAGCGTATGCTTAAATTAATAATATGGCGTTTGCAAGTCAAATCGATGTGCTTTAACTCCAAAATTGGTTTATTTTTGTAATGTTGTTGTTCCACTAACAAGAAGGCACTTGTTCCACTTAATTTGGCCGGTTTTATTGGTGGTGTGGCATCCACCACTCTAAGTGCACAAGAAAGTAAAGCTACTCGTCCAATAGATCTCTACAAATTTTAAATCGGTTGATGTAAATTTGAAAAAGAAAAAAAAAAGTGTCTTCCACATCCACCATGCACAAGCACAAATGAATTCAGGGGCGCTTAGATTTCAAAGGAAATGGCAGAAAGTTCTTTAGAGCAGTGATCGAGCAGTCACATTGCACGTTAGATCAAAACGCAAATGGTGCATGGAACGGCGTGCCTGCGTAAATGAAGCGAACCTGTTGGTGACGCAAGCCCACGAGACGCCAAGAATGCCCGCGTAGACGTTGGGGTTCCTCGCCACCTTCGTCCAGACCGCCCTGACCAGCGGCCAGACCGACTGAGCTGCCGCCGTCTCGCTACCCACGACGCCGACGACGCCGCTTTCGTCAACGTGACCTGCAGGTTCCTCCGCCGCGGCCAGCTTGGCGGCGGCCCCGGCGCGCCTGGCCTCGAACGCGAGCAGCAAGGCCGGGAAGTAGACGATGATCTGCACCACGGAGATCTGCACGATGAGATCGCGCGCCCACTTGCCGTACATGGCGTCCAGGAGCGGCACGCCCACGACGAGCGTGTTGTTGAGCGTGGCGAGCGAGAACCCCGTGATGCACCACGACAAGGCCCGGTCCTTGCCCTTGCCGCCGGCACCGGCACCGGAGCCGCCGCCACGGCGGGCCGCGGACGCGGCCGCGGTGGCCCAGGCGGCGAGAGCGAGCGCGACGGCGAGCTTGGACAGCGCGTCGGCGGCCAGGACCCGGTAGCTGAGCGCGAAGGGGTCGATGCGCGCGGCGAAGTCGAAGGCGAAGAAGGGCACGGCGAAGTAGGCCACGAGGCGGTTTATGGCGTCGCACTGGTCCGGCGTGAACATCTTCCACCACCGCACCGAGCCGTAACCGAGCACCAGCGCGAAGTAGAGTGGCGCCATGGCCGCCACCACCTTGTACACGTCGCCCCAACCTATCATCCTCTGGTGGTGCTGGAGTATCTCGGTCGACTCACGGGTAGTCTGTTTGTGGGCGTCAGGTGCCGGCGTTCGCTTGTGTGTTTATATAGAGGAGAGGGAGAGTGGTGGTGAGATGGAGGAAATGGAATGGTTACGAGCATGGAAGACAAGGCTCAAAAGGAGAAATGAAAGCGACTCAGGGCCTGTGTGCATCCGAGCCGAAAAGTTAGTCCACTTGTGATTTGTGAAAATAGATTAAACAAAGGCAAATTATAGGTTAATATCTCTCCTTCAGAGTGGCTCAGGCGGCCTCCAGACTCTCTTTGCCGCCATGACCTGCTCAACAAGTGTCCTCGGCCCTGCCGCCGCCAGAGTTCAGCGCCGGAGATCCGGTGAAGGACAAGGATGGTGTGGCGGCCGGGATCTTCCCTCTCCCTCTCTCTCCCATTGGTGGTGGCTCCCGAGCTCGTGGTGCGATCTGCACAGGGGTGGCGGGCGGCGGCGCGAATCTAGTGCCGGTGGATCATGCGCTCTTGATAGAACCGGCGGTGGCCGCTGAGTTCTTGATCGCCGACGGCGAGCTCTGGACCGCGAGGTGGAACACACAAGAATGCACGCGAGAAACTAGGAACAAAATTCACACGAGTTTAGCTGCGGCAACCGCAACCTTTCGCTCTCACTGATGCATTTAGAGAGGGACTCCCCCTGCCACTGACATACACTCCACGATCTCCACCATGCAAGGCCAATCTATGGGCATGCGCAGCACGCGATCATGGCGTGGGCGAAAGCAACGGTCATGGCGTGGACTAGGCACAGCTCCAACCACCAGCGATTCTATGCCTAGTCTAGTGGTTATAAGAGCCTTAGTAACACCTGAGGTTATGGATTCGACTCTCTACGTTGTGTTTTTAATGGAAAGCAATTTTTTCATTGACAGCAAAATATCTAGTGATTTCATCAATTTTGAGGATTTGCCCACTCAAACTTCGATTTTCATAGGGGTAGGATTTGTATGCGTCTATGAGTATATGCGTTGTATTGTGTATGACTATTTTAAGCTAAGCAACTAAATATCTTTTTCTAGATAATTCTCAATATATCCTCCTTCACGGGTGTGCGCCCCCTTTTAATCTAATCGACATGCTGCTGTTGACTTGATAAGGCCTTGGGCCCATAGAGTCCGCGACCCAATCGGTGTCCCAACAGTTTTCTATATTTTACTTGACAAATCTTTCATTTTGCCAACTTACAAAAAGGATATGCCAAGTAAAACAAGAGTTCATCTCTTGTCAAACCCAGATCTAACTTACATTAGGAACCCTGAGAAATTATGTTTATACCATTTCACCTCTTGAAAACTTACATCAGTAATCCTGAGAGGGAAATAAAATTATGTTTATATCCTTCTACCTCTTCTGATACGGATGGATGCGCGTGCGGAGTCGAGCGCGCATATATATCTTGCGCCGCGGAAATTTTTTTTTTGTTAACTTGGGATAAATGACAACCTGAGATAGGGAATTATTGAAGAAGGTTTTTTTTGTTTTTGTCAAAAAAATAAGGATGATAACTTGAGATGGAGAATTATTGGAGTTGCTCTAATGCTGCCCCATAAGTCAACATCAAATCTTAAAAAAAAAATAAGTCAAGATCAATTCGAGTCGAAATCAAAATCATAACGTATTACACAGTAATCCTCTCAGATTCCAAAGTAATCCACAGTTACACGAAACAAATCTGACGAAAAATCCAATTCCATAGAATCATAATACTATGATCTTACTGATCGGAAAAAAAAAAAAAAAGAAAAAAGATGTTTTCTTCTATTTGGTGTTTGATGCTTTTTTTTCTACTGTATATATAGTGAAGCACGGACATGTTGAGAAAGTTAAATCTGCCCGGACATATTTTCTTCTGTCTACTAGTCTAGTATGTCTTTCTAAAGAAGAAGAGAAAGATCACATGGACGTACGCCGCGGCTGCTATGCTAGCTGCTAGCTATTCAGTCCGTCAGCGCTGTGGTGTTGCTGCCCATGAGCGCGGCGTGGGCCCTGAACTGCTTCCACTCGTCGAACACCTGGGTGAGCTTCTGGAGCTTGGCCTTGAGCCCGAAGAGGCAGTTGCCGTGGACGGTGCACACCTTGTGGAAGTCCTTGCGGAGCTCGCAGAATCCGCTGAGGTACGCCGTGTCCAGGAACTGCACGCGCACGCCGTGCCGCGCCGACAGCGCGTGCTTCACCTGCTCGAACACGTCCTGCTCGTTCTTCCCCGGGAACTGCCCCCGCGCCGCGTACCACCCCTCGTAGAACGCCACGGTCCGGGGGTTCGCCCTGGCGTACACGAACCCTCCGTTGGCCGTCTTGTTGAGGTCGTACGGGTTGTCGCCGTGGAAGTAGTCGGCCGACATGGCGAGGTCGGCGCCGACGGGCACGCGCAGCAGCGGGTTGCGCAGCCAGACGATGTCCATGTCGGTGAACACGAAGCTGTAGCCGAGCTGCAGGACGCGGGCCTGGAACCGGTTCCGCCGCCACATCATGTCGAGGTAGTCCTTCTCCATGAACGCCTGCTCGGGGGGGGCGTAGTCGACGCCGCGGCGGACGCGGAGGCGGTAGCAGAGCGGGTGCGCCTGTGCGCACCGCGCGTACGCCGTGGCGTCCACGGCGACGATCACCAGGTGCCTGAGGAGCGGCTCCGTCCGCACGCCGAGCCGGAAGCTGGAGAGGAAGAGGTCCATGAGCGACCCCGGCGCCGCCCACGCCTTGTTGGTGAAGGTCATTATGATGGTGTTGTCGCCGTCGTCCATGCTGGCTCGCCTCAGGAGCGCCAGAAGCCTGACGTCGTCCGGTGAAGTAGCTGGCTGTTGTCCGTACACCGAATTCGTAGCCAAACAAATCAAATCAGCAAAGATAAGTGTACAAATCCAGGGAGCTACCAGCTACGTACCATGTGAAGCTTCTTTGAGCAGGGACCAGCATGAGTTCTATTATTACTCAGCAAGATTTCCAGTTCTTGACGATCTGCCGGCGTCAGGCCGTCGAACGGGCACAGAGCAGACGGCTGTAGCAGCACGATGCAGGCGACGGCGACTGCAGCTCCGAGGATGAAGCTTAAGAAACCTCGGGAATCCAAGAAACCTCTCATGGCCGGTGCAACGTACGGCCTCGCCGAGTTCTTCTGCTGTGTTGTTGGGCTTCTGATTAATCTAGCTGGAGAGCTAGCGGCCTAGCGCGTCAAGTCCAAAACCAAGTGGACATGGTACATGCGAAATAATATTCTCGGGCGGCCCTTAATCTCCGTCCGGACCAGCTGATTTTACAGTGGCCGTTCGTGCAGCCAGCAAGTTGTCCGCCAGCTCTGGGTGGCTGTCGCGCTCAGCGATGTTCACGATGTCCGCCAGGTCTGGGGACTCCGCTGACCGGTGACCCCATACGGCATACGGTATGGGAGCCGCACGGCCAACCCTTCGTCATCCTCTGCTTCTGGCGCCAAGAGCTTTTCTTCCCCCCCTTTTCTTTTATCAAGAATTAAATACACTTCAATCCCCTCAAAACCGTATGGATTGGAGTGTATTTAGGTGCAGCCAAACAAGGTCTCAGAGAGAAAACTGAAAATCCAATAGTCTCTACTGTTGACGCACTTGTTGTGCAAGTGGTAGGTCACCTGACCAGGGGGATAATCTTATCCTTGCATATCCACTCTAGCAAAATATCCAGTCTAATAAACCCCTTTTCGTTAGAAATGTAAAAAACTTTATATAAAGAAACATACCTAAAGGCATTCAAATGACTTGAAACGATACACATCCACGGTGCATCCGTATATGTAATCTGCCACAAAAGTTGAGATGAAACTAATTTTGTAAAATTAATTTGAAAATAACAAAATTTAGGTGCAATTGCAAAGGAACTTTGTATTGTGGTGCATTTGCACCTGAATCTTTTTGTTTTCATTTGTTTGCTAGATTGAAATTTTGTCTCAACTTTTACAACATATCTATGGATTCAATGTGGATCTGCATCATTACATTTTTTGAACTCCTAATTATGTTTTTTCCTTAGCAGATTTTAACATTTTTGCAATGAAATTTTGTCCCATTCTCCCTCCATTCTCTTTCTTCTCCGTGCCGACATATTTCTAATGCGCCACCCTTCTTTTTCCACTACACTCGAGCGAAGCAGTCATAGTCATGTGTTTCAATGCCTGCCACACCAAAATATGTGTTCGTGCGAGTCTTTTTTTTTTTTTTTTTTGCGGAACAGTTCGTGCGAGTCTTTATAAACTGCTAAACACAATGTGCAGTTAGTTGGTGTTCCTTCTAAACGTGAGTGCCGAGAACAATGGTCTGGATATCTTGAGCCGTCAACGGAAATCATGCTCCATCGTTCGTATGTACAAGTACTTAATTCATTTTAAATTACAAGATGTTTGACTTTTTTTCTCTCAACTTTGACTACTCTTCTTATTTAAAAAATATCATTTTTTTGTTGTACTTATTTTATTAATAAAAGTTATTTAATAATAATTTAAATTTAACTATATTTTAAAATATTTTAAATAAGACGAAATATCAAACTTATAGTTAGAAAATCAAGCATCTTATTATAATTTTGTCAGACGTGACAGGTAGCAGAAGATCGAGAGCGCCGGCAGAGACTGGGCTGGGAGCCTGGGAAGTACGCCATGGCCCACCCGACCCAGCTGATACCAACTGCCCTAACTTATCACTCAGCTTATAGGTCTACTAGCGTTACCTGCTGAATGAACGTTTTCTCATGCAAGTAGTCACAATTTGTTGTCCGTGTCAACATATGAAATGCGGTAATTATCCTTCGCAGCTTAAGATGTTTGCATTTCTGTTCTACGGTTTCAGACACATTTTTTAGCTTTGACAATTGCAATAATTTATGATTTTCTTGTCCGCGTGTGGTCGTTCGATGCTTTGGCCCTGAATCAGCGGACAGCACACATAAGCAAGCGCTTTTGTAAATTTTGATCGCATGACTTCCTCACCGAGAAGTATTGAATCAAATACGCTTATTTGAAAATATCAGATGAACAATGTTTATGCACCCCCGTACAAGCCTAAAATCGTACACCACGTTCTCCGAGTTCATAGATAATCCTTCTCTGGCATCCCCCTCTGCCTAGGCTTTATGCCAAAGGTTGTACAAACTATTAAACACAATAAACACAACTAAGGCCTCCATAGTGAGTGTTACTTCCAGCATATCATCCTATCCAGGGACCAAGTGAGATTTCGCACAGCCATCGAGTGGTATGAGCCATCAATTGTCTGTGCCAAAGTAGCGGTCACCATATTCACCCAGACCTGGGATCACCCTGAATTCCTCGTTCAGACCATAATCGATTTCAGACGTTACAATCTTCAGCAAAGGAAATCGCTTGCAAATACACTGAATCCCTTCAGGAGCCTGCTCCCACAAACACACACACACACACACAAAAAGGAAGGGTAGAAGGCGTTATGCAACTAAAGGGAACAGATAATAAGCAATGGAACCATTCAATATGCAAAGAAATAATTCATTTAAAAAGATCATTTCAATATGCAAAGAAATATACCGAGATGAGATTGAGGAAAATGATTCGATCCTCAGGAACACCTTTTCTTATAAGAAGGTCAATTGCTTGGGCCACTGAGTTGCCTGCAAAATAAGGTCATCATCATGAGCATAGTGAGATCCGATCCACTTGTGCTGCCTGTTCATAGCCTGATAAATACTGTACAAACTAACTATGACGCACAAGAAGTATCTGCTAGGTACAGTGATCAGCATTTCTTCAAACTCCAGAGAAGGAAGTAACAACAGACTTTCATATTTATTGAGGGCATAAAGAATGACCAGTTAATTCAGCAATGCACTAGAATTTATCAGATTCAGGGCATTTCCAAACAGATATGCCAATAAATAGATTCATCATTAATTACACATCTGTGAATGTAATATTGATTATCCTTTGAGTTATATTGTATCAAGATATCTCGTAGCCCAAATAATTTCTGGACATACGTGTATGGTTTCAACGGCATCATATTTTGTCATCACAACCTGAATTTATTTTTGTCATCACAACCTAAATCAACTTCAGTTCAAACAAACAAGGAGCAGAAACAGAATAGCAGGAAAAACTGACCTGTACCAAGCACTGGATCCAGAAGTAGAACATGTCGTTCAGCAATATCCATGGGCAGTTTGTGATAAACAAGCTAGATGGAGAAAGGTTATTATAATTATTCATGGCGATAAATTTGATCACATTAAACATACTCCCTCCATACCAAAACATAAGGACTTTTAGTTTTTCCTAAATCCGACCAGGTTTATGGAAAAAATGCACGAACATGTACCATCAAATTAATTTCATGAAGTCCACCATGAAATGTCTTGATACTTGATAGTGTATTTAACTGGTTAGATGTGAATATGTTTTTCTACAAACTTTGGTCAAAATTGAAGAAAATTGACTTAGGAATTAGGACAATACTGAAGCACCTTACATTTTGGAACGGAGGGAGTACCTGTTAAGAAATTGTTTATCATAAGATCTGAATGCTTACCTGCTGTCCATTGTCTCCAACACGATGAATTAGAATTTTCCCAATTTTTATTCCTTTACAACAAGCACGCAATGCATTCTCCATACTCTCACCACTACAAAAATGCATATATTCAGGGGTGAAATTAGGGACATGATGCGTGCAAAGGACCATAACATGAAATTTAAGAACAAGTTGCTTGCACAGAAGTCAAACATCAACATATTGAGTACCAAGTGGCCATAATGATTCATGATGTAAAGTATGAATGCTGAAAGGACGAAGTACTCATAAAAGAAGAGTATTAAGATAAAGCAGGAGGAAATGTTCCACATATTTTTTTTTGAAACAAAAATGTTCCACATATTTAGTCTCGTTTATCTACAAAACTATGTTGCAAGAGCATGGCAAATACGAAAGGCAGAAGCTTCTACATGCCAAGACATAACACAAAATTCTATACATGACAACTCACGTACATTCTTGTTTAATATCTATCATGAACCATGGTTAATTCAGAGTGTGTCCAACTGCCCAACATTAAGATCCCTGCTTCTTGAAATGTTTGTGCTTGTGTTATGTTTGTGCTTGTGTGTTAGTGTTAACAATAACTTCATTTGGCTTACCTTCGCACAATAGAGACTCCACAGAGCTTCTTACAGAAGTCAACTCCCATATAAACAGATCCTAAACCCAGACAAATATGAAATGAGATGATGTTCAACCAAAAGCATAGTATTTTTATTTCTCAATGTAAAGATACACCTAGGCAAAAAAATGACAAAAATAAACAAAATTGTCTGAAATGAGAAGGATCATCAAATGCATTTTATGTTTTTTACCTTTGGGCTTTGGTTTCCAAATATATTTCAACACAATATCAAATCCTATCCAGATAACTTTTTTATAGCCAGCCACAAATTGCCATTTCAAAGTGGTACTAATGTTATCAGCAAACAAGTGTGAAAGTCAGCTTGCTACATAACAATGTGGCACAACATATTTCAATGATAGGGCAATCCATTACTGTTGAGGTGGTTAAGTTTCTCAGACATAAGAGTAGACTATCTCAGCAACTAAGACGGCATAAAGTGTTAACTTATTCTAGAGAGTTACAGAGGATATTCCTCGGAGCCTAAACCTTAAAGTCAAATATTCTGTATGGAACAAAATATATATAGAAAAATACTCATAAGGTGCACAACTAAGCGGCTACAAGATATAAGGTGGCACATGCAAAATACCTGTTGGAGTAATAACCTGCTTTTCTGTAAACGGCAAATGTCCAAGACCATGCTCTACTACCTTAAACGGCAAGTCCATAAATAGAAAAATAAATGAGGCATCAAGTTGAAGAAGGCAAATAAAGGCTATGAAATAAAGTAGTACCAAACGGATCAATCGATCTGAATAAAAGACAAAGTCAGGTGTAGTGATGTCCCTATCACGGATAAGAGTATGCATTCCTCGGATCTGTCAAATTCATCATTACAGGCAAGAAATTATAAAATTAGCAAAATAACAGTATAAAATTTAAACCATTGATAAAGATTTCTAGATTTACCTGAAAAGTTGATTGAACAACATGAACATTTGGATAGATTTTGCACAAGTCATGCTGGCCAAGTTTTGTACGGATATGTTGAACAATCAGATCGACTGCTACATGGTTATCACCTCCTCGAGGAATGATCACATCAGCATACTTCTTTGAGGGCAAAACAAAATCATCAAATGCTGGCTTCACAAACCTCCCATACTACACATGCCAACAGAATTTCATGTTACAATACAAGCACTTGTATATTAAAAAAGGGAAACATGCAAAGGGCATAGATAAAGCACAGGGTTATAAACCCAAGATAAAATAAAATAAAAGGACTACCTGGTCAAGCACTGAGCTGATATCTCTTCCTCTTTCAACTGTATCACGCCTGATTCGTCGAGCAAGCCTAATGTCAGCATCTGATTGTTGCATCACGGACCCCCCAAAAAGAAATGAACATTTCAGTTAAATACATTAAGGAGCAATTCATAATTGCTATAACAGAATGCTACAGTGAATGAGAGTAAACCTGTGTCTACAAAAATTTTCATGTCCATCAGATTGCGAACTCTCTGGTCATGGAAGACTAAAATGCCCTCCAAAATAATGACATCTGATGCATTGACCTGACAAAATGAAATTGGATCAGGTACTTAGTTAGGAAAAGGTTTGTGAAGTTTGTTAGCTTGCAATCGTACGAGCTTCCTACTTTTAAACACAACAAATAAGAATTCAATTTTTTAGGTATATTGGTATTCCTATCTACCTTATGTTCAGAATTTTACAATGCTACTTTTTGAAGTAGTTCGTCGCTCTGTGCCAATATTTATATTTATAACCTAAAAAAATAGAATATGACAATAACAAAAATTAAGCCTCCAATTTCTTTGCCTTACTGTAGATTGCCCCTCTGCCCTCTGGGGCAGATAAGGAGGGATCAAAAATAAAGTTGCAAATGCTCTAAAACGGTACGCAAAGGCAGTTTGGTTGGAATTAGGTTTGTAGTCTGAAACAGTCATCTCATTACACAGACATAAAAGAGAAGGAAAGAAATTTTCTGCAGAATTATTCAAAGGCCAATTACATGAACTCGAAATCACAGAGTAGCAAAATTTTCATGCTGATAAGTTTGTGAGTGACTTCTACCTTCCTAAAGCTTTCAGAACACCGTCGATGCTTCTTGAAATCATATATAGGAACATTTACAGGTTGAGCACGTTTCAGCTGCCCCATGCATTCCAGAAGCTGTTCTGTATCAAATGCATCTGCAAAGCAAAGAATACAGTCCATTTCACAAGTCAAAAAATCAATTCAGCTCTGATAGCTACCACAGGCAGGGTACCCGAAACAGGAAATGCAGTACCAGGGTGATCAAAATTGTAGTCTTGTGCATGTGCAGACTCTTCAGCAGTTAGACCACGGTAGAATGAATCCTGCAAAATGACAGGCCCGAAATGAGTTTTCAAGTTTCAACAGGTTTTTCAGAAGTTACAACCATTAGATTGGCTTGCACGACTTGTAAAACCTAATCCATATTTGTCAATTCTAACTAACGTTGCCCACAAGCTAGTCAAAATGGAAATATGCGCACAACCTCGCTAGCATTTCCATACAGATACACAACAAAGTTCAGCTATGCCCCGTCTATGCAATCACTAGGTTACATCTCCGATCTTCCAGTTCAAAATGCATAACGTGAACACACTATACAAAACCAGGGAAGTACAGAACTAAGCTTGACACGAGTCAGTAGCAGCAGCAGCAGAACGCAAACCAAAATGATCCAGCCGCAGAAGCAGCAGTGACTACACACACCTGGTTAACGAGGACGACGCGGTGGTCGTGCAGCTGCTGGATAATCATGTCGCACACCGTCGTCTTCCCTGACGCCGTCCCTCCAGAAACCCCTTTGAGAAAAAATCAAGCAGAAGTTCTGAATCATGGCCACCAAATGAGGAGCGGCTAGCCAGCACGAGAGAGGACGGGACCGAGCCGGCCATTCCACCCCGCTCGAGCGGCGAGGGCTAGCAGGGAGGGGTACCTACCGATGACGAAAGGCTGCCGGGCAGCAGCAGGGGAGGGGAGCTCGGTGGTGCCGTTGGCGTAGACGGCGACGCCGTTGGAGTGCGTGTGCGCCGCCGCGGCGGCGGCGGCGGCGGCGGCCGGGGAGGAGGAAGGGGAAGAGGGGGCAGAGGGGGAGAGGCGCAGCGCCTCGAGGCGGAGGCCGCTGAAGTGGGCCCCCACCGCGGCCTCCATGACGTCGTCCACCGCCTTCTCCGGCATCGCCTCCCGGCTCCCGCGCCGCCGGCCGATCGGGATTCGCGATTGATTCGCGGGTTTCCGCCTTTCTGGTGGGCTTGGCTTGTGTGCGCGGCCGGTGAGCGTGAGCGCGTGACAATGACAACTGACAGTGGGGTCCCGCGGTGCGGATCATGAGATGGAAGCAGCGCCCGCCGCTGATGATGAGATGGTCAGATGCCATATGGATGGATGGAGGTCGGGGTCGGCTGCTGGGGACTGGGGTGACGGGGAATGAGAGGCGTAAAGGGCGCACACCGCACACGACGGAACAAGGGCAGCGCGACGGAACGGAAGCGCAGCGGTTGGCTTGGCAGACCGGCAGATCAGATGCTCATGGAATTCTCGCATTCATTCAGACTTATCGGCTATTTAAACAGTATTTATTTTTACTGTAAATTGCATTGCATTCAAAACGGACGGACGTGCACCGTTGAGTTTACATCATAACCGTCGTCAGTGGGAATGGACGTCGGAGTGACCGATTATCGATCGATTCTGTAGGATTTGTCCAGAATTGTACTCTTAGGTCAAGCGAACTAGTCAAATGGTAGGTGCCCTATCGACGTCCTACTAGTAGTAAACTAAAATGGTTCCCAACGCACTGCACGAGGTGTGCTTCTTAAATTGTAGTATCCTCGTGTTTGCTAGTGATGGAGGGCTCAACTATCAAATGGTCCAACGAGAAAGTGCTTGACGAGATATCCACAAGTAGATAGACATGAGCACGATCCGTATGCCCATATTTACTTAGCTGTTAACATCCGTGACGATGCTTCGCCATTTCTCGACAGCATAGCAAGCGCTATATGAAGAAGGGGTACAAGAAGATAAATAGGGCAGGCAAAAAAGCGTATTGCAAAAGACCTTCAGCTTTACGTGTCCTTCAAAAAAGGAAATGTGTGGGTTACATGATAGTGGCATCAAGGCCAACATCAGAATTTATTCTCGCTGAACAGTTTCGGTGAAATGTGAGGATCAGCTCATATGACGTGCAGGGTGGAACATTAGAACTAGTATACAGCAGAAACATCAAAATCAGTTTTTGTTCTGAGAGCTCTCGACGCTCTTCCTCAGCACTGATATGACGGCTCCTGGGTCCGCAGCACCAAATATAGAGCTTCCAGCGACGATGCAATTGGCCCCAGCAGATGCGGCCACATCTATGGTTGAAGGACCTAGACCACCATCAACCTGATACAACAAATCATAAAGTATTTTCAGCCAACATAAATTAATGATGCAGAAAAAAAAAAAGAACAAAATCCTATGAGACAAAGAACAATGCTTGGACATAGATGATATTATACCTCTATGTCAAGGGAAGGGTACTTCTTTCTCAGTGTGCGCACCTAATTCACACAGATGGCAGAAAGTGAACATAACTGTTCAACATCAGAAATATAGAATAACGAACAATGAGAACAAACCTTATCCATCATTTCTGGCATAAATTTCTGACCACCAAAACCAGGCTCGACTGTCATCACAAGAACCAATTCTACAGGATTTTCTGCTTCCACCTGTAAAATTATTTGTTAACAAAACTGTTGGTAGCTTCACAAAATCCATAACAAGACATGTCCACACGTCATGCATTCAGAGAAAGGAAATACAACTGAAAACAGTTCCGAAAGTTATAGCTCGATGGTCGATGGTAGAAAAGATTATATGGAAACAGGTCTAAGCAGCACACTTGATCAAAAGAGTAATCTTTAATGTGGAATTGAGAATGCGCTGCATAGTACAATTACTCTCGTGATCAAATGTATTGTGATCATAATAAATTAACGTCTGAACAAGAGAAATAAGAGGTACTTGTGCAAAATGGTCACTTGGTCAACAGAGTTCAACAGTTGCAAGAATTGTAAGTACATACTACTCCATACTCATATTAGTTGACGTTTTAGATAAGATTTAGGTTAAACATTGGGAACATAAACTAGCAATAATTTTTAAAATATTTAGTTTGAAAAGGTGAAACTTATATATATAGATTCATCTTAAAACCCACTTTTATAAAAAGTAATTTTATTTTTAGTTTTCTTATATACAACAATAACAACAACAACAACAAAGTCTTTTATCCCAAGCAAGTTAGGGTAGGCTAGAGGTGAAACCCAAAAGAGACACGAAAATAGAGAAACACATAAAGGGCACAAGACAGATAGAGTTAGGGTCACGGCTCAGGCACATTGATTGCTAATTTCCAAGCGCTCCTATCCATAGCTAAATCCTTGAAGATATTCCACTCCTTAAGGTCTCTCTTAACCAACTCATCCCAAGTCAGTTTAGGTCGACCTCTACCGCTCTTTACACTATCAACCCGCTTTAGAACCCCAACCCGCTTTAGAACCCCACTACGCACCGGCGCCTCAGGAGGTCTCCGTTGGACATGTCCAAACCATCTCAACAGATGTTGAATTAATTTCTCCTCAATTGGTGCCACCCCAACCCTATCCCGAATATCGTCGTTTCGGACTCTATCCCTCCTTGTGTGCCCACAAAACCAACGCAACATACGCATCTCTGCTACACTCAATTGCTGGACATGTCGCCTTTTTGTAGGCCAACATTCAGCACCATATAACATCGCCGGGCGAATCGCCGTCCTATAAAACTTACCTTTTAGCTTCTGAGGCACCCTTTTATCACAAAGGACGCTAGAAGCTTGACGTCATTTCAACCAACCGGCTGAAATTCTATGTCTAACATCTTCATCGGTGTCGTCATCCTTTTGTAGCATCGATCCTAAATACCGAAAGGTACCCTTCTTGGCCACCACTTGCCCATCTATACTAACGTCTCCCTCCTCATGCCTAGTCGCGCTGAAATCGCACCTCATGTACTCGATCTTGGTCCTACTAAGTCTAAACCCTTTCGACTCTAACGTGTGTCTCCATAGTTCTAGCTTCCTATTAACCCCCGTCCTACTCTCGTCAACTAGCACCACATCATCAGCAAAGAGCATACACCAAGGGATGTCCCCCTGTATGTCCCTTGTGACCCCATCCATTACCAAAGCAAATAAATAAGGGCTCAATGCTGACCCCTGATGTAGCCCTATTTTAATTGGAAAGTCACTGGTGTCGCCATCACATGTTCGGACAAACGTCACGCGATCCCCCGTACATATCCTTAATGAGGATAATGTACTTAGTTGGGACTTTGCGCTTTTACAAGGCCCACTACATGACATTTCTCGGTACTTTGTCATATGCCTTCTCAAGGTCAATAAAGACCATGTGCAAGTCCTTCTTCTGCTCCCTATGTCTCTCCATCAATTGTCGTATCAAGAAAATCGCCTTTATGGTCGACCTACCAGGCATGAACCCAAACTGGTTTTGGGTCACACTTGTCACTCCTCTTAGGCGACGCTCGATAACCCTCTCCTAGAGTTTCATCATATGGCTCATCAACTTAATCCCATGGTAGTTCTGTTCTTGAAGATTGGTATTAAAATACTTCTCCTCCATTCTTCAGGCATCTTGTTTGACCGAAAGATGTGGTTAAAAAGCTTAGTTAACCACACCATCGCTCTAGCACCTAGACATCTCCACAGCTCAATGGGGATACAATCAGGGCCCATCGCTTTACCTCCCTTCATCCTCTTCAAAGCCTCCCCGATCTCTGCCTCCTGAATTCTCCTCACAAAGCGCCTGTTGGTATCATCAAATGAGTCATCTAACTCAAGGGTAGGACCCTCATTCTCCCCATTAAACAACTTGTTGAAATACTCTCTCCATCTTTCCTTGATCTCTACATCCTTCACCAGAAGTCGATTTGTCCCATCCTTGATGTATTTGATTTGGTTGATGCCCCTCGTCTTCCTCTCACGGATCCTAGCCATCCTATAAATATCCTTCTCCCCTTCCTTCGTGCCTAGCCGCCGATAAAGGTCATCATACGCCTGACCTTCTGCTACACTCACAGCTCGCTTTGCAACCCTCTTCGCTATTTTATAGCTCTCGATGTTGGCTGCACTCTTGTCACAGTGGAGTCGCTTGAAACACTCCTTCTTCTCCCTAATGGCACTTTGCACCTCGTCATTCCACCACCAGGTGTCCTTCGCTTCCCGTTTGCCTCCCCTACTCACTCCCAACACTTTCGAGGCCACCTTCCGAACACATGTTGCCATCTTTAGCCACATGTCGTGCGCATCTTCCCCCTTCTTCCCAAGGCCCCTCGCCTAGCATCCTCTCCTTAAACGTTTGTTTATTTTGCTTCCCTCTAAGCTTCCACCACTTCGTCCTCACAACCTTGGCCCGTTTGTTCCGATGGACACGTACCTGAAAGCGAAAGTCTGCCACCACAAGCTTGTGTTGGGGGACAACACACTCCCCAGGTATCACCTTACAATCTAAGCAAGCACGTCTATGCTCCCTCCTTGCAAGGATAAAGTCGATCTGGCTCGAGTGTTGTCCAATAAGAAAGGTCACAAGATGGGATTCCCTCTTCCAAAAGAGGGTGTTCGCTATCAACAAATCGTAGGCCAACGCAAAGTTCAGAACATCCTCCCCCTCTAGATTCCTACTGCCATACCCGAACCCCCCATGCACCCGTTCAAAACCTACATTAGTCGCACCCACATGGCCATTGAGGTCTCCACCTATGAAGAGTTTCTCTTAGACACGGTACTAACCATGCTATCTAAATCTTCCCAAAACTGCCTCTTGGTGCTCTCACTAAGACCTACCTGAGGGGCATAGGCACTGATCACGTTCAGAGCCGAATCTCCAACTACCAACCGAACTAGGATAATTCGGTCCCCTTGCCTCCTAACATCAACCACTCCGTCCTTAAGGCTCCTATCGATCAAGATGCCTACCCCATTTCTACCCGATGTTGTCCCCGTGTACCAAAGTTTGAAGCCAGTACCCTCCACTTCCTTCGCCTTCTGGCCTTTCCATTTGGTCTCCTGAACGCATAGAATATTTACACGCCTCCTAATTGCTGCATCGGCTAGCTCTCTTAACTTACCAGTTAGGGACCCTACGTTCCAGCTACCTAGACGAATCCTAGTTGGCTCGGCTCCGTCGAGGGAAGTGCGAAGGCCCTTGTTCATTTTTCACTACACCCGGGCGAAGATGTAGCGCGCCACTAAGGTTGCGACGACCCGACCCTTGCTCATTTTTCATCGTACCCGGATCACGATACGACGCGCCACTAAGGGGATGACAACCCGGCCCTTGCCCATTTAACGCCACACCCGGGTTCTGATGTAGTGCGTTGCTAAGAGGGCCCTAACGAATCTCTTGTGGGTTTCACGTCCATTAGAGTGGTTGCTTTTTATGTTGGTTCGCCAGACCTAACACAACCCTCCTCCTTTACTCGGGCTTGGGACCGGCTATGTTGAGACGACTCAAGAAAGTCCTCTAGATTTTGGAGACCGTGTCCTAGTCCAAAACGTCAACTAATATGAGTATGGAGGGAGTATATCAATAAACACCATTTCACAACAAATTTCAAGAGTTTTTAAGGGCGCGTGAAAATAAAACACCATTACTCCGACCTAGTATGAAAGGTTTCTTGTCTGTATGTAACATGATAAGTTCACAAGGTGTAGCGAGTGCTTGAAGTTACCAGGGGAAAAACTTCCTCCACTGGAGTACCTGGCCTCAATGATACACCAGGCCGCATACCCTTTGATTTAATGCTTTGAATGAGATCTTGCCAGTTGTCTGCATCAAGTTTTTACATAAGAGGAGGAAGAGAACTGAAAATACTAGGCCATTTAACGGGTGTGTGTTTACCTCTAGCAACTTCTATATGGAATGTGAATCCAGAAGCACCAGCTTTTCCAAATGGTTCTATGTAATCTAAAGGGTTTGTGACCATAAGATGGCAGTCCAAATATGCTCTAAAAACCAACAGTTAGAACCACTGGGACTATGCAGAATAAGAAGTCATCCATATAAGCAAAGGATCCAAAGACCATACTTGGTATGTTTCCTCAAGCTCTGGATCACTGGAGCCCCAATAGTCAGATTAGGAACGAAGTGCCTGCATTTGCAAACAGACAGAAACGTTGAAATAAAATACTCAAGGATAGCTTATTTTCAGAAGTGATTATCGTCATTTCTTTCAAATAAAATTGGAGGTTTGTCCTTCAAAGTTCATAACTTATAAGGATGATCAATCCTTTTCAGACATCAAAATAGCTTAACATTGAGATGATACTTGAAGGGTTTTTTTTTTAAAAAAAAAAAAATGACCCCTGGTAAAGAAAGTAATGGCAGTGAAAAAAATGGCACTTGTTTGTAATTAGACCATATTTGGCACAGCTCTAGATCCAAGAATTTTTGGGGCTCCTCATTCCTAGCTCTAGAGATTCTTGGGGCCGAAGCTGTGGCCACGTTGCCATTATCTAGTTACGCAATTTTGACATTATTTTGGATTGAACACATGTGTTTACAACACTTTATTTTAACCTACAAACTGCAAATCCTGCATGGATCTCAGAGCTGGAGATAAATTGCTCTGGTGTATCTTTCATATAGTGGACTATGGTTGTGACTATCTTACATTATCTTGAAAAAGAAGTGTTCATTTTCTCTATTTATGCTCAAGGAATGTTGGATCTTTGATCCAATCCAACAAATAGAAGTGATCAAGTGAACAGCATATTGATTGGAAGTTGGACACTTCATGCTGATACTTTCTTTCTCAAAGTACATCAAGAAAGTTCCCAAAATATCAGAGTAAAGCATACTGGTACTTTCTTTTTCATTTTTTGCAACATGCAAACCCCTTATGCTTTTATCAATGATGGGGTTTCATTCAAAAAACTATGCTAAAAAACAAAATCAAAAGTTTCAGTTTTGTCCATAGACATTCCGTGTTATTGTTTCCATGCCCTTTTTATGTGCAGATCTCCATTTAATTGCAGAGAAATTCCACAAAATTCTGCTGTATGTATTGAATATTCTGATAGGTAAGACGCCTAAAGCAGACAGGAAGAGGTGAAAACTGAACAAGGGTCTGAATGAGTTTAAGGACAGTGACAATCTGGGTATGAAACTTTACTTTCAGGCATGTATTCATTATATAAGTTACTTCCTGTAAGCTGGGGTAAGTGACCTTAGAATCATGCTAGCAGCTTAGAAGTTAGAAGGCGAATGATACTTGAGAGTTATCGCCACCAGACACTTCAGTAGCAAACCACAAGAGAAGTAACATATCCGCATTGAGAATTAGAGACCAACTCACCCATCCTACAAGAAAATATGAGTAACAAGAACAGAAGTTAGCATAGAATAAGCTTTCAATTCTGAATATTTATATCATCAGTCATACAGACGTGAACAGAAACAAAGCCAGTCAATGGAGGCAGCAGAATGTAGCAGAAACGAATACATAAGCAAACAAACGACAGGTAGCAGTTTGCAGTTGCAAATCTGTACATTTGAGTACAGCATTACTGCATTAGGAGGAAATCGATACTAAGGCAAGCATGATTTTCAAAATCTAAAAGTCAATATTCAGCTAACTTTTTCCACGAACACATCCATATAGGGACGTAATACACCATGGGGCCAACAAGACAAAAGCCCAATTCTGAACAAATCCTACAGAATCGAGAATTGATCACTCTAAATGCCACAGTATCGCATAGAACCTAATTTGCATAGTAACTGATCCAACTGCAAGCTCTTTTTCAAAATTTAACGATGCGCCAGCTCTGCGCTCGAGGAAAAAAGATCCAACCGCAAGTTAGTCAACGGTAGCTCAATCCTGCCCACGCACGACATAGGACACGATTACAGCGTACTCAACCCTGCCCAGAAATACTATCGCTCGGATCAGAAGCGCTAAAGAATTCGTGTTGGCTGCGACTGCGCCAGCGATGGATGAGACGGAATTGGCCGGAGGGGGGGAGGGGATCGTACCATGATGTCCATATGTAGCCAGTCGGCGCCTAGGCGGACCATGCGCTCAGCCTCCGAGGCGAGGTTGGCAAAGTCCGACGAGAGCATCGACGGCGCTATCTTCGCCGCCGCCATGTCGGCTTCCCGCTGGGTTAGATTGGTGGTAGACGAGCAGGCGGGCAGCGAACACTTTTTGAAGACGGTGTTCGGCAGTTCGGGTCGGTCGGCGCCTGCCCGGCGGCTTGTAGGGGAGTTGGTGAGGTGACCGGTGGCCCTCAAGAGTCAAGAGCTGAAAGCGGAGGACGGGGAGGGGAGGGGAGGGGTCGAGAGGAAGGAGTAGGTGAGGTGGCCCTCAAACGCTTTACCGGGCCGAGCCGTTCTTGGGCCTGGCCAAAAACACACGGGCCTCCTGCCCTTTCCTAATTTGTATACCTCAACACAGTGCGTATGGCCCACGCGACATGTATAGCCACAGGGCTGTTTTGCTGGCTCTTTTAATTCTGAATCTCGGCCTTGTTCTCTTTGCATGTAAGTTATAAGTTTTTGCACTCTCTCTCCATCACATCAATTTTACCCGCATATATGGAGCATTAAATATAAGTAAAAAAATAACTAATTATACAGTTTAGTTGTAAATCACGAGACGAATCTTTTGAGTCTAGTTGGGGCCACGATTGGACAATATTTATCAAATACAAACGAAACGCTACAGTGCAGGGAATGCAACTTATTTCATGAACCGAACAAGGGCCTCTCTACAATTGGATGTGACCTCCCATGTACTGAATTTGTTATGCATGCCTGAGTACGTATGGTATGAAAAACCATTGGTCATTGAAGATTTTAGTATAGTATAAAATTCATATTACAATCTTTCTTTGTGTTAAATTTATCAGGTAATTTTTCTTTATGTCTTGCAATTGGTCTTTGTGCTGACTAGTTGTTAGTTTTGTTACCAAGTAATTTATATTTCACTTTCATTCTACTTTAATCTTATCAATTTCCTTTCATATTTTTAGGTAAATCACAAAAGAATTAAAAACACTTTTTTTATGTTTCTATAAACTAGATCTACACGATATTAGTGATAAAAAGATTATGAAATGAGTTACATTTTCTAGATAATTAGATTTATAAATTTCTTAATATGCTCGTCTAATCACAATCCACTTGGGTCGCTAACTCGCTATAGGCGTGCCAAAAACGCCAGGCAACGCAGAGTACAATATTCCAAATTGCATGGGTATATATTATTGTAAGACGTTGACTTTTCTAGATATAACTTCAGTTATGCATTTAGATATGCAATATGTAGGTCTCGATGCACAATTGAAGCAATTGTATCAAAAAACCAAAAGCATCTTTGAAATGGAGGGACCGCGGGAGTACAGTATATCAAGTTAAAAAGCTTGACTTTAAAGACACAAAGCAATTTGAATCGGAGTATTAATTAAGAGATCTAAAGAGGCTTTCGACATTTCGTATCAAGCTTGAGCACCCAACAAAATATAGCCTTTCCGCCAATAAATACCGCTTCAGTACCCAAGAAATTTGTTAACACATAAACAAGCTCACTGAATCCTGGTACAGTACATATGCAAGTAAACACAAGCGTTTCAAGTTCGAAGCAAATGTGGCAGCTGCAGCACAACTTAAGCGTTGGCTTAGTCCTTCCTCAGGTCGATGTACTCGCGCTTAGTCCCGGCTTTGTTAATGACTACAATTTCCAATTTGTCTCCCTGCACATTTTGCATATTTGTGGATCAGCATATTGGATATATATAGACGAGAAACAGGCGCGCAATTTTGGCAATGAGCAAATGCAGCTTACAGTGTAGATGTCTCTCTCAGTTGCAGATGCGAACACATCCTTAACTAGATCGATGGCCTCTGACTCCGACAATGGTGTCACAGCATCCTGCACACATTGAAAAGATTCTTAGGCTATCTGCTGTTATTGTTATTTCTAGTCACCATTCACATATATATGTGTGATCCAATAGGTGCTCATTGAACAGAACCGCTGCAAGAAATACACAGAAGATACAAATGTGCAGGGCTTACCCTGGCAGGGAGTAATAGAGGACTTGGTGATTTTAGTTGATTGTCCAGGACTGGCATGATCAAAGTAGATCCCGTTCCCTGAGCACTGTAACCAGTTCTCTCATAGGAACCTACTGCATCATAGGTGAAAACACATCCTTTCCCTGTGCAAGTACACAACATTTTTATTTGAGTGTTCAAACAAGAAATGTGAGAAAGTAAAGCAACAAATCTTACCCTCGCTGTCAAGCCCACCGAGCACATTGAAGGCATAGTATGGGAAGAAGCGCTTGTAGTACAGGGTATTGGAGAGAAGTTGTGCCATGGCAGGGCAGCTCATCCTTTTATTATGCTGGTGTTGGTATAGCTATATAAAAAAAATGGAAGACAATATCACATCAGTGCTGGTGCTTATGGCGCTCGATATAAGAGAACTGCTTGATATCAACAAAAAAAGAATGATAGATTGAACAAATAGAAAAATTTCAACACTGATAGGAGTTTTAGTTGTAAATTTACCAATTCTCTGGCAGCTAGGTTCTTGTGCAGAGCCTTAATATCACCTTGAAAGCCAGAAGATGCTAGTACACATTTGTCAGCCCTACAAACATAAACGGAGAATCTTTATTCTTGGGCACTCAGAAGGGAAATCACAACCTAAAAATATATAACACAGGAATCCAGGTTACAAATGGCACTAGGCACCTAAGCATAGATTAAATGCATGTAAGCGTCTATGTTGCTGTAACCCACTAGCTGCATGTCAGGAGAATGGACGCCATGAGGTAAGCATAGATCGACGCCACCCCCCCCCCAACAAACAAACCATTTGGGGGTCCTAACTCCTAACCTCATCCCTTCTCTTGTTTTCTTCACCATCCATAGGCTCATCGGTCCACCACACATTTAATTGTAGTACACATATGGCCAATACAGTGAGACAGAGCTCTGCTTCAAGCTTAAGAGTGCCTAGGCAAGCGTCTAATGATGTTTTTTGCAAACACTGACAAAAGGTCAAAAATGGTACTCCTTCCGTTCCAAATTGCACGTCCTTCTGGTTTTCCTAAATACATAGCTTTTACTATGTATCTAAACAGAATGTATATCTAGGTGCGTAGCAAAAGCAATGTACCTAGAAAAGCCAAAATGATACAATTTGGAATGGAGGGAGTAGCTAATAACCATCTTTCTCATAAAGTACATAATAGTCAAAGAAAGCTTAGCAACCTCCACGCAATAGTGGTGATGATGGTGAACAAAACAGAATTGAGTTATACTATATGCACCACTGACTTTCATTAAAGTTTTTGCTGTGCATCTATGGGCATTCAAGCAAATGACAAACAAAGTTTGCAGAGCAAAAACCTTTAAATTGAAAAGTATTGGGTTATAATGAACAATATCCATCAGACGCTCTTTCACATCACAGTTTTAGAAGAACAGGCTCTAAAACTGAGCACACAAAATAGATCCCAACCATCTTTGGATCAATCGTTAGTAAGCCATATGTATATCAGTAGCGATACAAACCAGTATGTAGGTGCACAGTATAACATTATCTAACAACACTGACAAAATAAGTGTGGTACAACAAAAGCACAACTCTGGACCAAAGCCTGCCAAAAACAAATTATATGCAAATAGGACAACTGAATTATCCCGAGATTGCCTGGCATGTTACAAACAAATGTTTTAAAAAAAAGACAGTTAAGATAACCCAATAAGATGAAAAGAACTGTACTGTTTTAAGAGGTGACAGCAAGCCTCACTGTGGATCATTTTTTTTTTTTCCACAACAGGGCACTCCCGAATTTCATTACCACATTTAAGTATATCAATGCCATATGTTGTGTGGGCTCATGAGGATTTTACATACTTAACAGCCACAAAAGCAATGATAAAACAAATCTCCTAGAATGTATAGAGGGCTCCATTACTTCTAGAACCCTAAACAACTTCACTGTCTGGGAACAGCACCAGCAAACCGCACGATTGGAAGCTATTCTCATTGTAAATCTTGAGTAGACAAAACAGTAAAATCCAAGCAATTCAACCAAAGCAAACCTAAATGTCAAGCTTACATCTCCCTTCCCTACAATGATATGTTATCATCTGCTAAAACCAGAAGTTTGTTTAGCACGGAATGCTACCCTTCTTATGCAGAAAGCAGCATCTAAAAATCTAGTCATCTGAATGAAAGAGCAAACACAAGACATAAAGCTAGGTCTAGGAAGAATGAACCACACGTAACACAGTGTGCTCAGCATTATTAAGATAAGCAAATTGATGGACTAAAGATCATACCACAGTAGCAAGCCAGTCAAACATTACCGTTCACCACACTGAATTAACTAGCCATTAACGAAAAAACTACCAGACAAACGGGAAAAGAATTACAAAATGTAAGGTATTTCCCCATAATTTCGGACCCAATCCTCCAACACCAAACCCTAGCTAAATCCACCAGCGGCAGCACCAAATCCTGCTACGAATGCAACCTTACCACCAATTTGAGCCCACGCCACACCAAAATCCCACTCGTGTATCCCAATCCACAAACCCTAAAGCCCAGACGGACAGATCGAAGCACGCGATTGGGTTCAGGGACTCACAGGTCGCAGATCTTGGAGTGGTCGCGCGTGAGGATGCTGTATCCGACAGAGAGGCGGGTGTCGGCCGCGACGACACAGTAATCGGCGCCGGCGATGGCCACGCAGGTCCTGCAGGACAAAACAGGCCCTCGTTAGAGAACACATAGGATACAGCCAGCAGGCGAGGTGGCAAGCGGCAGGGAGCCTACCCGCCGTTGTTCTCGTAGACCCAGTCACCGCGCCTCGACATGGCGGTGGTCGGAGTGGGATTGCTGCACGGGTTGCTGGGTTGCTGGTGGAGTCACCGGAGTTGGAACACGGAACGCGAAGTGGAGGAGCAGCGGACGCCGCCTTGCGTTTTGTTTCTTCCACCTTGAGATCCTTTTTGGGCCGTGGGCCGAGGTAGTTTGGGGTTGGAATTTCCTCGGCTCTGTTTGAATGTTTGGAAAAAAAATATAGAAGCTGTTCGCTTCTGCTTATAAGCTGAAGCAGAAGCTGAAACGGCTGATTTTAACTGATTTTTTGTGAGAGAACAATACTGTTGGCTGATAAGCAGAAGCCGGCTTATAAGAGAAGCGAACAGACTCATACTGTACACTTGCAAGATGATCACACCTGTTTTTCTCAAAAAAAAAAAAAAAAAAAAGATGATTCCACCTGTAATTTATTGTGCACAAGAAATCCATACCATAATTATACACTTGTAATGCTTTATTTGACTGTACACAAACCCCAATCCATATGGTTTAGGAGGGATTAGAATTTGAACTAAAATACACCTCAGTTACTTCTAAACTGTATGAATTAAAGTGTATTTGTGTGCAACCAAACAAGGTCTAAAGTGATGTTTAGATGCACGGTTTTTATTTCAGGCAACAAGCAACATGTACTATTGGCCGGCCAGTGTACGTCGCGTATAGTATAATGCCATCCATGGTACCAGTGACACAGGCATCTGCATGCACTCAAATACGGGTGAAAATCAGGCGTGTGACACCATGTGTTTAATTGTTGGCGGCATGAGTTGGCATACATACTGGCATACTGCGGCCATGCATCTTTTTTTTTTTTTAATCTGCGGCCATGCATCTTTTCACCTCTCATAGTGAGCGTCAGTACTTAAATATGAAAATGAAATGAAATCTTCAAAAGCTAAACATAAATAGGGGCATCAATCAGGAAGAATCCAGGGCACATAACTGAGCAGCCAAGTTACAAATGTGATGTGCATCTCATAAGCACAAATAGCAACTTCTCGTCAGGTTACAACTCACGTTTTAACCTAAAAATTGGCCAATGCCATAATTTAAGCACCACTAGAGATAAACACACACGAGCCTCTATCCTGCAGCACAAAGTCATAAATTGAGCTTGTCTACTACTAAAACAAATTATAAGACGTTTGACTTTTTCAACTATAAGTTTAACCACTTGTCTTATTCAAAAAAAAATTATGTAAAAATGGTTAAAATCAAGTTATTCTTGAAGAACTTCTATTAATAAAGCAAGCCACGACAAAAAAATGATATTTTGCAAAAATAAGTCGAGTGATCAAACTTTGTGTCAAAAAAGTCAAACGTCTTATAAATCGGGATGGAGGAAATAGTACTCTAGAAACAACAGGTCCTAGTTTACTAGATATTGATCATTTCAGAGTAGCATGAGAAATTATTGATTTCAGATAGCATTAGTATTGATAACAAGCACAAATCTGTCTGTTAACCTCACCAGCTACTGTAGTTGATTTTTAGTGAACATTCAATTGTTAAAGAGAAGGAACAGGTCATAATACTTTAGAGAAGGAACATATCATAATACTGTAGGTATCTTTTCTCACAAAGGAAGTAGTCATCATAAAAAGAAGCTGATAAGGTACTATCAATGCTGTAGAGAAGTGATCAAGGAAGCTAATAACCAAACTTACTTGCATTTGATAAAGTACCAAGCTTGTTCACTTCTTTAGTCAACCTATATGAAGCTGATAAGGTACTATCAATGCTGTAGAGAAGTGGTCAAGGAAGCTAATAAGCAAACTTACTTGCATTTGATAAAGTACCAAGCTTGTTCACTTCTTTAGTCAACCACAAAGCACGAAATCTTGTTTTGTAGTCTAGAAATATCTCTCGGTTCAGAGCATCTATAAAAACCTCAGAAGCTTGGATATTTATATCATCTGACAAATCAACATGTCCTTCAACACAGCTAAGCATCTTGTCAAATTCTTGCCCTACATTTATTCTGCGCTTTTGCTGCAGCTTGTTCTCTTTTGGAATTCACAAAATGTGACATAGTTTCTTCAATTCGGAAACATGGTTCTACTGGTGAATTCTATCCATGTCGACACAAAAGCATGTCGTGTGCTCGTGCCGCGGATGTTTTGGGTGTATTCTTCTATAGATTCGGAGATGTTTTGCCAGTGGAGAATTCTTTCATCATGCGATGGCATTGAAACGTTGTTATTAATAAGACCGTAACTGATTGCAAATAGCAGAGGGACTGTTGTCATCAAAGAAAAGAAGAAGCAAAAAAAATGCAAAATGATGGAGCAAGAAACCGATCGAAACTGGAATCTCTGAATAATGCTAGCGCAGAGCAAAAAGCCAATGGTCATTGGCAAAGCACCCATATTCAGACAGCACATATGATCTCAGATGAAGATCTTAGAGATCTTTACCATTCTATAAAAGATCTATCCGTAATGTAATTTAATAAAAAAATATTATTGAACGACCCGCGATTTCCACGAAGGGAAATCCACGTAGTACATCATTTACGATTGATACCACAGTTCATACATCGTGAAAAGGTACAAGTTACGAGTATTACAACACTTGCATCACACCTAGGTACACCGTATTCTAACGATAAACACACACGCGGATCAACATCGAGTAGACGAAGCGTCGTAGCGGGTGAAGGCTCCTCCTTCACGGAGAGTCATCGAGTTGGGGTAGAGTATCGGCGTAGACTTGATCTTCTTAACCAAACTTGAGTGTAGGAACGAGACCACCTAATTCTTCCAGCTCCATTATCATCGTAGCCCTCCTCGGGTACCAAACCTGCCAACTCTATCAAGACGATTTGTGCGGCCACTAGCTCCCACCCTATGCTTTGCTTTGCTATGTGGTAAGTGGAATGCAAGGGTAGAGGAAAAAGCCTATATTTGGCTGTAGTTTTCCTATGCAAATTCATAAAATAAATATAATATAATATAGTTCATCAAGTTTTAACCCATCTCATCCACACATCCATCCATCCCATCCATATCCATAACCATGTCCACACATCTCACCACACTCTCACTGGGTCGGCAAGGAAGACTCCCGCTCCTCCTTGCCTCAACGGCCTAAGCCGGAAACCAACCACACCCATGGGGGAGAAGAGAATTGGACACCTCTCACTATAACGAACGTGTGGTACTCACAGGAATGTCCATACCGGGGACACGGCTATACGTATAGATTTAGTAACTCTGCAGAGCTTGTACACTGGAACCACAAGATCACCATCATCGACGATGCCTCGTCTAGGCCGATACCAAGCCGCCGCCTAACCGGCCCGATGCCACTCTACCACTCGGCTACAGGGGGCACCCCAGGAGATCCACCGCACGACGAGGCGGCGTGAGACGTGGTACTGGGATCCCAGTGGATACCACGCCTGTCTCGGGAGGGTGTGGGTCTCGGCACCCGCACCTCCCTACACTATCACCTATCAACCTAGTAGTAGCAGCCAGGGGGCCGGCTAGTCGTCAAGTCGGACCCCGCCCATTCGAGACGCAGTGGTGTGCACGAAAAGGTCCCTCGCGGAACCGGAAGGAACGCCAAACCAGTCCTTAGTAGGACCGGGCAGATATCTTCACAAGGGGCTCGGCGCCCGTGCCTCGGCGGCACCTCCATTCCGGGATTCGCCCCACAAAGACACTCCTCCCCGAAATCTACTCACATCACATGTACCCGCCATTGGGTACTCTCTCACATAGGGAGTGCCCGGATCACACTCCTCCCGGCAAGACTTGTCCCCCCGACTCGTCGTAGATCCCGCCTGGATCGACACAACCCTCACCACACACCCAAGACACACGCCAAGATCTCTCCCATGTTATCCCCAGTTATCCAATTCACGGCACCACGTGCCTAGCCACACACAAGCATGTATGAGCAGAGTGTAAGTGTGTAGCAAGTATCATGAGGTAGGCGAGCGTCTATCCTAGCAGCGGGTGTGCAGGAGAAAGGTTGCGTCAAGGTAATGGCTTATCAAGCAATCTACCATGCACCCTATCAGGTTCATTTGCATAAAGTAAAGCGCTAGCGGCTACATATTGCATGTCTAATAGGATTCTATGAGATTGGGTGGGACGTGGCACCTGTTCATAGCAATCCATAGTCATCCATATCCAGTTGTCCTTGTGCTTCCTGCCTCCTTTGGGTCTTCGGCCCATCCGTCATCATCGCGATGCAACTACCTCGGTATAGCGACAAACAAGGCAAGGAGCAATCAATCCCTAAGCAAAATACAGTACTCCCCAAAAGGCAACAAGATACAAAAGGAACCAGATAACTCCGAATAAACACTGAAAAGACTTAGCTCTCGCGGAGTGTCTGATCCTCGAGCTCCAAACAAAAAGAAGTGGTTGTTTGTTAAGTATGATATCGGATAGAGGCCTCAAAATAGCCAGTACGTCCTGGGTCAACCATGTTGACCTGTACGGCTCCAAGATAAGAGGCCTTGATCTAATCTTAACTTAAACAAACACCACGGCTTGTGGCCTCACAATCCGAATGTCATGGAAATCGGCGGGGACCAGAGGATCACAAGCAAGAGAAAATAGGAACAACAGGGTTTGGCCCTTGTAGCCTCTAACCCGCAAGTCACAACTACCATATAGGATTCGAGTAAGAACGATTAACACGAAATAGAGGAATTGCGACTTGGTTCCGAGCCTCGTTGGCTTACCCGTCATGGTAGCCGACGGTAGCAAAAGAGGTTGGAACACGAACTGTAGGGGAGTGGCTACAGGTCCTCTCGACCCGCACGACACAACAACGTCGGGAGCCGAGAAGAGAGTAGCACACAAGGGAATATACGAGAGTTAGTTGGGCATGTCCATGTCGTGGCCTCGGTCACATCCTCGATGAGGATGGTTTTCCAACGGTCGATCGGGTCGACTCGCATGGGTCCGAGAACAGTACACAGACCATAGCTTCGCTAACTAGAAGAGATAGTCCGGTCTTTGATCCAATCGTCATGACCAAGACGAGATCGAATAGAACGGCTAGCGGGGAGGAACGGAAGGTAAACAAAAGAGAGGGAGCGGTGGTCTACCCCTTCCAATGCACATGCCACGGCAGAAGGCGAGGCATCGGAGAGGAGCGACGCACGAGAGTTCACAAGTGCCTAAACCACTTGTACGGTACCTCGACTAAGGTGCACTATATGCACTAAGGCATTCTCCGGGGTCTCAGCGGTGCGGTTGTCACTGTGAGAGTCCAAGGAATGCTACGATCTCAATAGGTACAAACATACTAGGGCTTAAGCACAAAAGAACCAAAGAGGGAAAATGAGGTCCACCTCCTTTGATTCACTCGCCATTGTGATCGACGGAAATCAAAGGAATGGAACAAGAGGCAAGTAAAGAACACTAATAACCCAGATAAGCGAGAAAAGGACTCTGGTTCCACGGCACTTCGGTCCACGTGACATGGCGATAGTCACAGATCGAAGGTGGTGGAACGAGAGATTCGATCCGCGCCCTACTGGATTAGCGAGAATCGAAGTGAGCAAAAGAGTAGAATGGTCCGGTGCTCATTCAACCTAGCCGTCATGGTAATGGACGGTGGTCGAAGGAAAAGAGACCTAAGTCTCGCACGGTTCCCCAAATCACACCAACTCGTAGGGCACCACAACCTCCATGCAACTAAAGCGGCAAAAGCTATTCCTCAGGTTCATAGGATGCGGTTGTCATCACAAGAGCCGAGGAATGCTCTGGTCTAGGTGGTGCAAGCATACGAGGTGGCAGGGAAAAAAATAGCACCAGAAGGAAAGGAAGGGAAAAGAAGAGAAATGAAAAGGGGTAGAGCCCGATGGTCATGGCGAGATAACTCGCGGCCATAAGCTATACCCTAGCAAGTCGACGTCCATTGTCCCACGATAGTCGCCTCCTAGTTCATCACCCACTAGACTAGGTCACAGGGGCTCATCAGGTGTGGGTAACACCCGCACCGATTTGCATCCACCGCAATCATGTCCTAGGGTCGAGTAGGATCGATACGATCATGCTTCCACGGAGTCAACTAAAGCGCACAAGCATCCCATGAGGGAACGAGTTACGCTCGTCGTCTCGGTCACGGCAGGACGAACCCACGACCGAAACATCCGAGCGAAGTACAATCCCCCGACCGGCTCGAAGGCACGGTTCACACACACACACACCCCCCATCAACACGACCATGAACCGACAACACAAGATAACCGACTCAGAGTGGCACATATCCATAGCACATGAGACAATCCGGCGCGAAGGCACGGCACAGGCATAGGTAGATAGATATATAGGTATAATGCGACATTGGTGAATATGAACGAAAAAGAGAAGCTTTGCCGACGTCGAGGTTGGCGTCGGCGGGGTTTCAAAGTTCGACCTTGTCGATGGAGTGGACGAGGCCGACAGGGCTTCACGGAGTGACGCCAGAGGCGCTGGGGGGGGCGGCGGCCAGTGGTGGCCTGCAGTAGCCACGTCTTGCCACCTCCGGCCGGCTGTGGCCAGCCAAGGCCAGCCTGCAGCCAAGTCTGGCCAGCTCTAACTGGCCGTGGCTGGCCCTGGCCTGATGCTGGTGGCCACGGGTGGCTGCAGCCTAGCCAGCAGTGGCCATGGCTGGCCAGTGGTGGCCGTGGGTGGCTGGGAGGTGGTCGGAGCTCCTGCGGATGGCGCTGTGATGCCGGGACTGTCCTGCAGAGTGAGAAACAGCGGCACGAAGGCCGGTCTCAGACGGGAACATGGGTATGTTCTCGGCAAGGTTAGAAAAAGGATGGCTTGGGCGCTGGTGGCTCACCGGCGGTGGTGCTGCAGCTGTGCAGCAGCCCCGGTGCGAAGGAACGGTGCCGGGTGAGGGTGACCGGCTCGTCGTCCGCCGCTTGGCGGCGTGGAGGAAATGGTTGAGGTGCCCCGCAGGGATGATGTGGCCCGCGACGGTGGTGCCGCCGTGGGTCGGCCACCGACGGCCGCTGGCAAGACGGCCATCGCTCTTTCTACCGCACGACGAATGTAAGGTGTCGTGGCGATTGCAGCTTCATGGAGAGTGGTGATCCGCTCGGTGTTGAGGTGGCGAGGCGCCGACGAGGCTGAAGGGGAGCGTGGTCATCAGTCTTCGGCGAACGAGCGCGGCGACGCTATGTAGGGGCGTGAGGCATGAGTCACGCTACTCTAACGAACGCACGATGCAGGTCACGCTTGGCCGGGCGGGCGGCTCGGGCCGCATCACGGGGACGCGGGCGCAGTGGCGGGGGTCCTCGATCGAGCCCGGCGCCGGGCGGCGGGGCGTGGGCAGCACGCCGTGGCATGGCGAGGGAGAAGAGCAGGAGGGCGCGTCGTTGGCCTTGCGGGCGACGCAGCCGCCGCCGGGTGAGGGCAACGGGCCGGCCAGGCGTGGCGACTCGATGAGCGGGGCGAGGCGCCGCTTGGGAAGAAGGGAGAGGCGCGCGACGGGAGCAGCGGGCGCAGCGCGCCGGGTTAGCGGGCATGGCGACGCTGCCGGAGCGGCACGCAGAGAGGCGCCGCCTGCCGGCTGGCTTGCCCGCGCGCAGCGGTTGTAGGCAAGCGCGACGGCCGGCGGCGGTGTGGCGAAAGGCGAGCGTGAGGTGGGAGAAGGGGCAAGGGCGGCGGTGGCTTGGAAAGGAAGAAGAAGGGAGCGGCCGGGGCTTATATACGCGCGGGCGCCTAGGGTTCCCCGCCCCTGGGCCGATCCCTCGCCGTCCGTGCCTCGGGAGGAGCACGTGGCGCGCATCCCTACGGGCTGGGCCAGACGGACGCCGAGGCGGGCTTGCCGCAGCCGCCGCCCGGCGGCGGGCGGCGGCCTCCAAGGGCGCCTCCCGGCTCTAGGGTTAGGGGGGGGGCGCCTAGCCGCCGGGCTAAATGGGCCTCACGGCCGTTGGGGCCTGTGGGCGTTGAGCCGGGCTGCGGGAGGTGGTGTGCCGCCGGGCCGCATTGGGAAAGGGGAGGAGGCTGGCTGATGGCTTTGGGCCCAAGAGAGAGAAAGGGCTTTCCTATATTTGTCATGATTTATAGGATGAAATTTCCATGAGTGGAATAGAGAGAATTTGAAAGGGATTTGAGATCAACTCGAGTAGATGGTATTGAGATGATTTCTAGAGATGGAATTAAGAGGGAGATCGAGAGGAAACTAAATAGGTTTTGAGAGAGACAAGGATAGCTGAGAAGAGTTTCGCTACGGATTAGTGCTCTCCAACTTGAAACGAAAATCAAACCCCAACTCCAATTCGATGGCAAACCCTACAACCCAAATCTACATGTATGCAACGATTCGGTAGCAAAACTCTTTCACGTTTGACCTAGAAACTACGTGATGCACATGATTGCAGGAAAAATTTTAAAAAGTTCGGATTTTTGGTGTCCGGTAAAACGCGGGATGTTACAATTATCAATTACTTTTCGTAGCTATGGGTGAACTACAAATCATTGCAACTCTCAAGTTAGCGTCGATAGGGGCCTGAACCTAGAGCGAAAGCAAAGGCATAACTTCTTTGGTCATCTCACCTAAGCTAGGCCACAAGGTAAACTATCGAATCTTCCTTTCTCCTAAGCTATAGTGTGCGTAGAATTAGCTTGATGCAATGCAAATGCTTTCTATTCTCGAAGAAAATTGGATGTATGGGAAACGATGTCAGGCTGCGTCTCCAGAAATAAGATATGTACTTACTTCTATTTGGCCTTTGATAAAGGACTTCTGTCTTCGTTCCAAATTTTTGGTCATCTCACCTTTGTCCCAACTAACTTCATTTAGGCAGGCAATGCCGTCGGGTTGAACAAACGTGATCCAAACCTTCTCTAATTCAACAATTGATGAAGGGCAGTGTCCATCGAAGGAATCGTCAAGCCAGACGAAAAGAAGATCGGCTACGCTACACGTACCTCAACTAGATCGTCACCGGCGCCGTCCAAGACAAACCCAACTCATCGTCGATCTGGACGTCTCCTGCCCGGTGCACCCTCGCTGCGGATGAGGTAGCAGATCTGTCTCGAGCACTCATCGCAGGCCTCCATGGTTCCATCAGCTCCAGCAGCGAGGTGGGCAACCGTCGAGGAGTAGTTGGTGGAGGTTAAGGAACCGGCAACGTGAGACTGGCCACAATGTTTGTTTTTACCATTGGTGCACGAGCTGGAGAGAGAGTCTTCAAGCATCGGATCATCATGTTGCAGAAGACGGTGCTGACTTCAAAATTTAGGCATCGAGGCATGTTGGTGAACCGATGCTTGCCAAATAGAAAAAGATCTCTCAGTTGGCCCACAAACAGTTAACCGAGGGCAATGGTCCTATGACAAGTTGGCCCACATCCTCATGTAGTTTGATATCCTCAATGTTGAATGTTGTGCTGCATGAAGAGTTTTGAGCATTGGTGCTGATGACATGCACATTAATTTATTTGGCATCGAGCACTCTTGGTAGTCTAAGGTGGGGTATTAGCAGGGAGGGGGAGGGACAGGCGGCCTGAAGTTGAAACCCTCGCCCCTCGCGGCTTCATCACGGAGCATTAGAGCTCTCGACTCGAGTTGTGCCCGATGGATATCAAATTTTGTCGGGCCTTAGGAGATCAAAAAAAAATTTTACACCGGTTTTGGGCCAATCGGAATGTGAAATAAGTAGACTCACCGGTCATCAAACAGCAAACTCCAACATCGGTTGAAAAAAAATAGAAACTATAATTTACGTGTTTTGGCCCAATTACCAGCCATCCAAACAGAGCCTAAATGTTTGGTCCAAATGCTTCATGCCTTTCCTTCATATAACAGAATGAATTGTGTCCATAATGTGAGATGTTTGGGGAATCATTCTTCCTGATGACACGTGGCAAAATTATTTTGTTAATAGTGTACTGATTGGCTTCGAAGTTTGTGCTGATGATGCGATTCAGGTTTCTCAGCTGGTCCTAAAGCATCCTTAGGGTAACTTGTGTGGAAACAACAAAGAATTACAGTGCTTGTCAAGTAAATCTCGCATTACAAGCAGGAGCCTGAAATAGTAGTCTGTTCATGCATTGGGTATTTGGGTTAGTATGTTTTTGATAATACTTTGATCTACAAATAATAAGTGATGTAAAACCCAACAACTGAACTTTAAATTTGAACACACATCTATAACCAAAAAGGGGTGAGTTGCATTCACAGACTGAACCTCATATTAGATTTCAATGGATATGACTACGAGAGCTAGACCTAAAATTGAGTTGTATTCACATAGACTGGACCTCGCATTAGATTTTAGTGTGAGCTAGACCTGATAATAGACACGAGTCAAAGAATACTCATATAGGACCAAATATTTTATGAAAACTTTATATTTCCGTTGTGGCACCCACCTAGTATTATAAATATAAATAAAGAAGCATGGATGATTAAGTCACAATATCATTGTCATTAGGCCATCAACAGTCTCCATCACAAGTTTGAACAAAACTTTTTTATAGTTATTCTCAGCAAAGTTTGCCAAACGCTATAAGTTAGAGAGTAACTGCACACCGTTTTCTCAGTGAAAAGAAAAATTGCAGCAGTCAAAAAGGTCAACAATTTCCCACATGTCTACAGCAGAAGCACAAACAGTTTTTGAGACATAGTTAATTTCCTAATCATTTCAACCAGCAAGCCATATAGCAATACTACCGAGCAGCAAACTAAGGATCCTGTATTCTATCCACAGTGACCGTAGTAGTGCTCATTAGCAGTGGTAACGATCGTGATAGCCAAACGCAAATTCTCCTGGGCATGGATGCAGCACATCAGAGCCAAGGTAGCATATTCACAGACTCTGTCCACACGCAAATATCTCCCCTGTGCCAGGATGTGGAACATCAAAACGTCAGTAGCATGTCTTGCAAACAGAATCCACTGCAGGAAGCCTGGTACCAAATTAAGATGAGGCGGGCGATAGATCATGCAGTGCAACGGAGAGGTCGAGTAGACCACCAAAGAGGGAAACCCAAGACACTGTAGACTTCGGTGACTGGTTCATCTAAAAACATTAGAAACGGAAGGTTAGTTTCTGATGAAAGCATGAGGCAATGAAATAGCAATAGAACTTATCAGGTTTGTTTATGTATTATGGAGAAGTGCAAAGAGATCACAATTGTAGCAATGACTGATTGTAACAGTGAAGACACCACACAACGAGGAAGCACATAGCCACAATGTCAGAATTGTACTACCTTGTGTTAAGGTCTTAAGAAAATTCCCAGGAATCTCTTAATCTATTTGGTGGCCCAGAAAAAAAAAAGAATAGGAAAATACAGGGTACCATAAGTTGTCCATATCCTAGAACAAGCGCATCATGCCCCCTAACGGCCCAGCCCCACCCAAATCCCTCAAAGCATAAACATAATACCAATCCCTATAAGTCAGCAACAGGAGAAGCAAGGCAACTACAAAACCCAATTTCTCTTCAATGCACACAACATTGCAGATATGTAATCACGAATTAGTCATCTAGAGCCTGGTTAATGCAAGAAGTTGAAGAGGTATGCCTAAGATAGATAAGACCAAGAGGAACATCAGAACTTTGAGCTGGAGGGGGCAGTCATAAATAATGTAGGTTAAATACTGGAGTTTGTGCAGGCAAAGAGCGGACCAGCATGGATGAGTAGACCTAGGTTGGCTCAAGCAAGTTAGGATCCTTCTAACTTCTGGTAGTAGTCTTAGGCCTTGTTTAGATGCAAACGGTTAGAAAAAGTTGCAACTGTAGCATTTTCGTTTGTATTTGACAAATATTGTCCAATCGTGGCCCAACTAGGATTAAAAGACTGATTTACAACAAAACTGTGTAATTGTTATTTTTTTCACTAACATTTAATGCTCCATATATATGGGTAGAAATTGATGTGATGGAGAGAGAGTGGAAAAACTTGAACCTTTAGGTGAAACTTGCATGGAAGTGAACGAGGCCTTAGCACGCAAGAATCATACAGATCAGAAAGTACTGCACAGTGCATTCATTGCAGCAGTGTTGAATTCAAATATCCAGGTAATCATGTGGTGCATCTTAGTGCTAACGTTTAAGGGGTCGGTCAGCTATGAAAAAAAAAAAAGAGCTCACTGGTGGGGGGACAAGAACCATGCATATACATTAACAGCTGTTTGACAGATATAAAGTTCTCTGAGCAAGTATTCACATACGAAGGCGAAGTGAGAAAGTTTCTTTCATGTCTTGTAGCACTTTCGTTTGTATTTGGCAAATGTTGTCCAATCGTATGCCCAACTAGGCTCAAAAGATTCATCACGTGATTTACAACTAAACCGTATAATTAGTTATTTTTTTTATTAACATTTACTGCTCCATATATGCGGGTAGAAATTGATGTGATGGGGTCTTTCTGAAAGTTGCATGAAAGTTGCAACTTTCATGGCAATAAACAAGGATATAAAGTGAAAAAAAGTACGATATAATCTAAGCATGGGGTGTGTGAACACAATGCAATATAAGAATCACTGGCTACATGGTTGATATAGTCAGTTGTTGTAGACCATTGCATCAACAGTCTCTTTTCCAGCATGTGCGCTGTTTTTGGCCCATGCGCCTTGTAAGACGCTTTTACTCTGATCTGGGTTGGTTAAGTCGTTTTCGTTTAAGGCGCAGTTGCGACCTGTAGTGGTGGTCTAGCTTCATGCTTGTGTTCCCTTGGTCAACACTTGCATGGAAGCACTTCTATGTCGTTAACATTTCTTTTGTTGCTTTGGTTCTAAGACTGCTTGTAATTTCGTTGCTGCGGTAATGAAATTCAGTTTTACCGGTGTGGAAAATAATCACTGGCTACAGAATGAACATGCACAAAAGAGGAAGTTAAAGAAACAGGTATGCATGCTAGTAGGTTTTAACAAGTGGTGTCATGAATACGTCTTGATAAAGTAGTATAATATATATTAAGGTCAATCTTTTGCATTCAGAAATAGTTTTTCCTATAAGGTGGCATGCATTCTGATGAAAACCATGTTTTTTCTCTCTCTGTCTTTCATTAAGAAACTAGCAGAAGAGAATGATCTTCCAGTCATCCAGTGAATACATATGTGATATAATGCTGTAAAGAGAACCCACATATAAGATGCATTAAGATAGAAAGAAGTAGATCATACCTAAGGGGGTGCATGTGACGACTCCATTGAAACCGTCTCTATAAGTGAGCTCAAAAAAGAAGAGAGTTCGTGGAGCATGCAGAAGGAGAGGCAAGCAGAGTGCTTTTGACAAGCAACGAAGTTGCCATGAATCCAGCCAAATGCCATTATGAACATGGAAGTGTTGGGTCACCTCCCCAGGAGTAGGCTCATACTCATTGCCCTGAGTCAACCAACCATTCACGGGGAGAGGAAATTGGTACAGGTAGCAAGGTAACAGGAAATATAATAAATAAACAAAGAAGCATGGATGATTGAGTTCACAGTTCATTTACAAACTGGATCAGTTCTTTTACATTTATCACTAGGCCGTCAACACAGTTTCCAACACAAGTTTGAACAAAACATTTTTTATAGTTATTCCCAGCAAAGTTTGCCAAAACTATTCTGATTAATTTTCCTGAGAAATCCACTAAAATCATTTTCATGTGTCAAACAGAAACAATTTTGTATGTAGTCGTGATTATTATTTTTTTATTGCTATGATAAACCCAGTTCAAAGCAGTGATAGTCCATTTAATCAGTGTGCGCAATGCATGTAGGCTGACAAGACGGAACTGATAGGCTGCACAAATGTGAGTGACAGGGAGAGAGGAACAACATGGAGACATGGAGCTCTTGTAGTACGCTTTCTCAAAAGCAGAGTTCTACCTAGTTCTAAAAAAAGGAACCTGGAGCGAGGAAGGGTAGGATAGATCATGAACCAGATGCGTAGAGTTGTAGTGGCGCAGGCATTCTGTCACAAGCTGGTGATCGATATCTACTCCCTCCGTCCCATATTAGATGACGTTATGGGATGCGTGCCGATCAAACTTTCTCAACTTTGACTAGATTTATAGAAAAAATGTGCAACATTTTCATCTCCAAATAAATTTGTTAAAAAACTAGACTTAAAGATCTTTCCAATGATACTAATTACTTAGCATAAATATTTATATATTTTAATATATAATTGCCGGTATTTTGAAAATATTGACTTCTCTTGAAAGCGAGAATGACATCTATTTTTGGGCAATACTACAGGGAGTAAAGTGCTCAAGGTAACCCTGGCTTCATGGAGCTTAATAAATAGATAGAACAACATTGAGCATACACATGGATGAGCCACAAAAGGAGCAGGAAAGTATAGAATATGACATAATAAATTGTGCATATATAGAAAACTTAAGGTGCCATGGTTTGCCTATAAAATGCTCTATCTCATCCTTTTAATATTTTTTGTCTTTTAACCTATTCAAGTTATCAAAGATGAATACTAGGATAAAATCGAGATAAAAAAAGGTAGGAGACAATTCCCTGTGGGTTACTAGAAAATATGGTGGATTTGAAAGCTCATATAGGAGTCATAACGAACTTTTCGATGGTGCATACAGGTGGGTCGACCATCTTTTCAGTGGCATAGAGGGAATTGTCTCACAATGTAGAACCACTGAAATTAAGCTATGAAAGTGAATCAGTTTCCGATAGCTAGCTCCCAGTGTTTTAAACATTACTGATGATGTTGTAAAATTTACAGATAATGAGATAACTGAAATCTCCAAATTAGAAAATGGTACACTGGTACATGTAAGATAGGAAAACAAGTTTCCTTATTGACTTGGGGAAAGGAATAATTTATTCTCATGAATATGGTCAGCTGAGGAACACTCAAAATGTTACTAGACTTGTATAGGGGAATTCAATGGACATAAAACCTTAATGACGGTTATGTCAAAAATAAAGTCTACACATTTGCAGATAAAAGTAAAATGAGCCTTTGCCTATGCAGCAGGGGCGGAGCCAGCTTATTCTACTGGGAGTGACATCACTATGCATAACCTAGTGACAGCATCAGACACGATCCTCCCTGCCATCTGGGCGCTGGGTTGGTGAGGCCAAAAAACACAGCCAGTGAGTGCTCTATAGTGTGTGCGCGGAAAACGAACTGTGGCAGATGCAAATCTAGCATTGATGCTTGTGCGTGTCAGAAAAAAAAAAAGCGAAGTGCAAATAATTTTTTTTTTAATCTTAAATTTGATCAATTATTTTATTTAAAAATTATAGAAAATTATATATATTTTTTATTATAATTTGCTTTACAATAATTTTTTTAAAAAATAATTTAAATTTAACTATATTTATATAAATTTTTTAATATAAATTTTTTAATAAAATAAGTGGTTAAATTTAAGATAAAAAATTAAACAAACTATAATTTATAGTGGAGTTAGTAATCATTTAGTCCCTATAAAAAATACAATTATACTACTTAAGAAGTCAATCAAACTATTTAAATTTTAAATTTTAAAAGGACTTGGCACGTCGAGAGGTGGTTGAATAAACATGTTTAAAAAAATTGAAGCAACTACTAAACAAATGTGCGTCACTGTCACGTGGTCAGTGAAGCTCGAAGTCACAATTCAAAATCTACTTAAATTTAGATCGAGTAATTTGCTAAAGCTCCTGAGATAGCGTTAGACCTATTTCACTACTTGAATATAGTCGGAAGCTCACATATAAGTAGATCGGGAGTTCAGGACTAAATTCTAGAATTACCAACAAGCAAGATAAGCATAATACAAATAGCAATAATACAAAAGACAAGATGTTTATCCTATGGTTCAGCTTGCTACTGAGAGAGTGTTCCATATTTCTTCCCCATCTATGATTTTTTAGAAAAAAAGGAAAAAAAAACTCCTACCTAAAAGTACCCGTATCCTTTTCCACCGTTGGAAACTCGGCAAAAACTAGTCGTTTGTGCGAAAAAATGCGTTGACGCCTATTGCGCGCATCATCCGTTCCCGCGGCTGCTCTTGCCCTTCGCGCCGCGCGGTGCATTGTCTGTGCGTCAGATGCTACTGCGCTACTCGCCTACTACCCAAGTTTTAGGTTGGTAGGATAATAGGATTACAACCTGTTTGTTTCAGTCAAATCAGCAAAGTCAGCTAAATCAACGAACTAGTCAGTCAATAGTACCCTTAACAAAGTCACACCAGCCAAGCAAACGGGCTAAGTGAGCTTATGGAACATGATGTACGACCTAGACTATACATGGTTTTTGGCTTATCTCTATCTCTAAAAAATGAAAGCAGGCCCAAGCTCGGCCATTCTATTGGGCCACGTCATCATTTTTTTTCTCAACTGTCTGATGTTGATCGAGCGTCTGAGCGTGCCCTTGATGGGATTACAGCTCAGGCACTGAAGCTAGCTTTTTCCCGAAGCTTCGCCCACCGCCACATGCTCCAACCTCCAGGTAGCAGTAATCGATGGTCACCGCCACATGCTCCAACCTCCAGCTACCATCGCCTCCTTGAGCTCGATCGTCCTCTCACAGGCGTTGCACCACGGCCACCATTGCACCAGTCCGTGGCTCAGCTACGACGAAAGCCCGTGGCGCCTCTGTGGCATTATGCTTTACCATGCGGCGCCGGTCAGCACGTCAGCGAACAGGCCACAGTCCAGGAGATTCTTAGTCGCCCACACCCATCGTCATCAGCGCTACGCCTAATTATGTCCGTCCCAGTTTTCCAGCCGCAAGGCTGCCGGAGCTCCTGGAGCTGGAGGTGAGCTCAGGGACCGTGCACATCATGCCACCAGTCCGTGGCTCAGCTACGAGCCACGGCCCGTGGCTGCTCTGCGCCATGGCGCCATCTATCCAAGGCTGTAATGACTTTTGACTTCACTGCCCGTGCTCGCAAAGTATTTGAAAAAAATGTACAACCATCTGATTATTTCTCTATTAAGAAATTTTACCTGCTAGACATTTGATGCACTAGATGCTTGGGCCACAATAGAGCCAGGAGTACAAGATTTGCACTCAAAGCTTCTATGGCATGGCCTTTGGCCTTGTTTGGTTCAAAAAAACTTACATTTGAAAATACAAACGAAAATGTTTGTATTTCAAATATTATCCAATTTTGAACCAACTAGGCTTAAAAGATTCACCCATCGTCATTTCAACTAAACGCCTAATTATGTCCGTCCCAGTTTTATATTTAAGGCTGCCGGACCTGGAGCTGAAGGTGAGCTCAGGGACCGTGCACATCATGCCGACGTAAGTGCTGAAAAACAGCAACTTTCATTCCTGCGCCATGGCGCCATCTATCCAAGGATGGGGTTGGAAAACTTCACTGCCCGTGCTCGCAAAGTATTTCGTTTTTACAACCATCTGATTATTATCTATTAAGAAATTTTACCAACTAGACATTTGATGCACTAGATGGTGATTTACAACTCAACTATGTAGCCAGTTATTTTTTTAATTTATATTTAATACTATTGGCATGGCCTATGGCCTTGTTTGTGCAAAAACTTAGATTAGAAACTCCTGTAGCACTTTCGTTTATTTTTGGTAAATATTATCCAATCGTGCACCAACTAGGCTTAAAAGATTCATCTTGTGATTTACAACTAAACTATGTAATTAGTTATTTTTTTTTTATTATATTTAATGGTCCATATATATGGGTAGAAATTGATGTGATGGAGAGAGAGTAGAAAAAAAATTATAAGGGCCATCCGAATAAGGCGTGAACAAGGCTACGTACTAATGTACACATCGTACATGAATGCATGCGTGGTCACTGCTGACTGCTGATCAATCCATCCATAAGACCATGAGTACTCCGCGACTAGAGACCTGGCACGTAACAGTCAATAAAAATTACGTACTTAGGTTGCCTCTGCAGTCCGCAGCTTAAATGCCAACTCCATAATAATATGATCAAGCACATACGTTTGGAGTTATGTAACGTGCGTGTGTATCAAAACAACCAATTATAATTGGTGTCTTCGTGTTTAAGTTTAATTAGGGTTGCTACATTATTATTCTCAAGGCTGATGCTAAGAGTATGATTTATACCATTACGTCAACACAGTTTAATCTATTGTCTACCTGCAAAAAAAAACTATTGTTTGTAATATAACCACCTACTAACCAATGTTCACAAATTCTTTGTTATAAAGACTCTCATTTTTCTCAATAGTAAATATCTACAGGTTTTAGATCCCAACAAAATCAACAATGGACATCTCAAATATGGCGCGGCAACGCCGCGCCCATGTTTTCTAGTATATATTCTGGATCTCTCCATTAACTTGTATCATGTGATGCTTACTAAAAAATTATATTTCAATATTTACACAATATATATGTTGTCATTTGTTAAAAATATATCCACATTAAGTCCATATATAAAAATTCATATTGATTATTGGCCATTTATATCAAGGGCATTGTGTCTTTTCGGTCTTCACTTAATAACATCTTTAACTCTCCTTAACAGAATAGGGACAAGTGGAACCTTTAGATTAAAAAAAGAGAAACAAATCTATAAAGTTAAAAAAAATAAGGATAAAAATACAATTAGAGTTGAAAATAAGAGCAGTAATGCAATTAGTCCTTTAACTTAAGGTTTTTGATTCCACTGCGCATTGACAGGATTACGAGTTAACAATATATTTTTAATATTTGAATAGTGTAGGTAACCTAATATAAAGTTTTGTATATAATGGTCTGTTTGGATACATCCAACTAAAATTTAGTTAGCTAAAATTTCAACGTAAAACGTTAGCTAGCAAAAAATTTTCTAACTAAATTTTAGTTAGGGGTGTTTAGATGCTGCAGCCAATAAACTCAGCTAAATTTTAGCTAGTTTTAGTCAGGTGGAAGTTGACTATTCTTTTAAGTAGGCTGTTTGGATGACTATTAGCTAAATTAGCTAGCTATATAGTTTAGCTAGTGCATATAAACATGCTCATGTGATAACTAAACTTTAGCTGCTTGATATCAAAAATAAATAAAACCGGCTGCAACTTAGTTAAGTATATTAGCTAGAATATCTAAACATTCTAACTAGAAAACTTTTAACTAGCTAAAGTTTTATATTAAAAAATTTTAGTTAGCTAAATTTTAATTAGATGTATCTAAACAAGCGCCCTAAAACCTTCTAAACCACGCGTGTTTCCAGAATTCGAAATTTCAAACGAAAAGACGTCCTTCGCTTGTCTTCTCGTACACGGCACTGCCCCACCACGCCTGCCGCGGGCTGCGGCCATCAACCTCAACCCCCACGCTTTATAAGTACCCCCAAATCCCGCACCACACCATTACCACCACCCTCTCCCCACTGCTTCTTCCCCCGCCCGCAAACGCGCGCCGCGCAAGCAGCGCAGACCCGGCAAAATGGTGAGCTCTCATCTCTCAGTCTACACCGTGCGTCGCATCCTTCGCTTGTAGGTGCGCGCGCGCCCCCTGATCGTGGTTGTGCCGCTCCGATGCAGGTGGTGGCTCAGAAGACGAAGGAGGCGGAGATCACCGAGCAGGATTCGCTGCTTCTAGTGAGTTTTCTCCTCATCTCCTCCCCCTTCTCCGCATCAACTTCAATTCCGTGCTATTCAAGTGGTTTCGGGCGGCACCCCGCCGATGGAATAGGTGTTGTTAGATCGAGATGTTCTCCTGTGATTTGGTGGCACGAGGGTTTCGTCGTGGGCTTGTTCGTTCAATTGGGGTCGATTCGAGCATTTATATGCTCGCGTGTCAAGTTGGTTTGCGTTTGCGGGGTTGTTGGTGAATTTTCGTTCTCATTTTTACCCGTTTCGTGTGCGCGGATTCTAGCGCGCTTGGTGCTCGAGGAGTGGGGTTTTGGGGTCTCACTGGTCTCTGCTAGTTTCTCCTTCCAATGGTTCTAATTCGGTCGGTTCGGAGCACGCGTCAGTAGCTTATACGTTTCGTCCCTAGTTCTCCGCGAAACACTCAAATGTGTGGATAAATTTGGCTGTTCGGATGGATTTCATGGGGGTGGTGCACATGTATTTGGTAGGCATTTTTGTCCTGCTGCTTGCTTGTTCGAATTCCTTCACTGATTTAGAAGCGTCGCCCCGGGGAATGTCCTCGACTTGGTTCCCGGTCGATTCGGTCTACAACTAGTGCGGAACTTCTCTTTTGTTTGCGGTCTCATCTCTGCTGTTTTGGAACATTGCTAGAATGCTAGCGCTTGAACTGATAGAAGAAGGTGGTGCTAGTTTTCTGGTTGATTTCAGCGATTCTCAACATTGATTCCAGTAAATCGTTTCAACTTGGCTGTCGGGAAGTAAGGACCTGTTAATTTGCGTTTAGAATCAGCCTATGCATATATGCATGCCTATCATTTTATTTATTTATTTTTGCTTACACTGTTTCTCATCGTTTCATTTTTCTGAGAAATTAGTAGTTCTGGTGGCTGCAATTTATTTCTCCAGGAGCCCCTAGAAAATAATCAATCAATTTAATACCCATTCAGGTTGTGTTGATTAATTTAGCCCTCCATCACGATAATTTTTGTGGTTTGAGGAGCAGATTTCAGTAGTACCCATATCCCTTTCTATGTTTGCACGTCAGCACGTGGGGTAGTGACATATTTATGTCCGAAGTAACATATCTTGAACAGAAACACAGCTGTTATTTGATCTTTAGTTCGACAGTATCAATGTCCATGTTCATGGCAGTACATATTTTGATTTCTATACTTTGGGTTTGTAACAAACAGTACATATTTCTGGATTAGTTTTTGGGATCATAAACTATTGCACAGTTTCTAACTGTTTGCAGCCTTGCTCTGCTGTGGAATCATAAGAGCTTGCTAAGCCTTTTCTATTGTGCTCTAGTAATGTCAATTTCTTCTATGCATTACAGCAGAGTTCTGGTAATCATACAGTGACTGATATGCAGATTACTCTTGTTTGTGCCATCCTATACCTTTTTGTACATGCAATCAGTCGCTGTTTGTTTGGAATGCTTCCATTATGTTTCAAGAATGTGATATAATTTTGGATAGAATTCTGGATATGTGATGCTTTTAGCTGCAGTTGCATAATGCTTCAAGTCATCGCAACACCATTTATATTACAGGCTTAGTTCACTTTCACATGATCTTGAAAAATGCCTCACAGAATTATACTATACATGTCTATTTGTGATAAAAAAGTTTGTTGGTTGCCCCTCAATTTATGTTTCACTGTTGAAAGACAACTCAACTATATTGTGTTCTTTTGGCGAACATTGTAGTCCATTCCGATTCTTTTTTTCAGGGGCTTCAACTGTTTTATGTGTTGATGGATGCTCAAATCAATGATTTCTTTCAGCATGTATCTGGTGTCAGAAATCATAAGATAGCCTGCTTTTTGTATGGATATTTCTGATAACATGATGTTACTTTTATCCAACAGACAAGGAATTTGCTCCGGATTGCCATATACAACATCAGCTACATCAGAGGCCTATTCCATGAGAAGTACTTCAGTGATAAGTCGGTTCCAGCACTAGGTTAGAATTGGCAATATTTTCAAGTGTAGTATCTATGTCCAAATCAATAGCTGCTGTCATTTTACCTCAAAAACACTTATATTGCTGCAGAGATGAAGATTAAGAAGCTGATGCCAATGGATGCTGAGTCAAGGAGACTGATTGATTGGATGGAGAAAGGTGAAACATTTCCTGAGCTCATTCATTATCTACTAGTACTACTTAACAATTGCTACCATCTCGTTTACCTCTAAAAATTCCGTGTTGTATTTTGTTTGTTTTGGACACGACATGATATGCACATCTCTCATAATTTTTTCTAACTTACATGGACATATTGTTTAAAAATTTAATAGTATCATAGTGCTTTTGAGGAAAATTCTACTATGTATTCTACAATATATTATTTAAGAAGAGAGGTTGTATGTATCATGTGTGACACTATTGTTCTGGGTTTCTTATGTGACAACTTATGGAATCAAACTTTTAGGTGTCTATGATGCTTTGCAAAAGAAATATCTCAAGACTCTTCTCTTTTGTATCTGCGAGAAGGAGGAAGGCCCGATGATTGAGGAGTATGCCTGTAAGTTTCCCCTCTGTGGAATCTCATGTCAGGTTGGATTGGGGGCTTATTATGTTTTGTTGTTTCCCTACAGTCTCATTTAGCTACCCCAACACCAGTACCGAGGAAGTTGCGATGAACATGAGCCGTACAGGGAGTAAAAAGGGTGGTACTACATTCACTTCAAATGCTTCAGAAGTCACTCCTGATCAGATGAGGTACCTTTTACCTTGGATGTTAATTTTCTTGCATGAGCATGCAGTCTTTGTAAAAGAGCTAGTGTTGCATTCAGAATGTTATGATTTGAAACAATTCAACATTATGGTTTTGTCGTGTAATAACATGCTGAACAATTCAGGTATATGGGTTTAATTATCTATCCGTTGGCTATGATAAAAGTACATAGTTCTATCAAAACATGAACTGATTATACCTATTCAGTTCAATTTTATGTGGACAGTGGACCAGGTGCCATATATTGCTCTTTAGTTTTCTTGACTTGCCTTTCAGAAATCTAGTAATGAAGATCATCATCCTTGTATAATGGGGTATACTGCATCCTGTAGATCAATTAATGTATTCAGATTTTTTATTCAATGTGCCTGTTGGGTGGGAAAATGACAATTTTAATATATGATCATATCCTCACATATGGTTTTCTTTCAGGAGCTCTGCTTGTAAGATGATCAGAACGCTGGTTTCACTTATGAGGACCTTGGACCCAATGCCAGAGGAGGTATTTTCAGAGATCCTATAATTTGTTTACAAATTTGCAATATATTGTGCTGATCTGAAACTGGGGTCTGTTCTTCAGCGAACCATTCTAATGAAGCTGCTGTACTATGATGATGTCACAGTAAGCATAACTTTTGCTCTGTTTATTTATTTGTCCATATCGATACTTGGGGTCTGCCACAGCAGATAAACCTTGTTCTTTTGCTCTTGATAAATAAGGAGATAAATTCTCTTGTTCTTCTTGAATCTGTTGGTAGAAGTCAACAAAGCTTCTTTTTCCATACTGGCAGCCTGAGGATTATGAGCCTCCTTTCTTCAAGTGTTGTGCTGATAATGAGGCCATAAATATATGGAACAAGAACCCCTTGAAGATGGAAGTGGGCAATGTCAATAGCAAGCACCTCGTGTTAGCTTTGAAGGTAAAGGGAAATGAGGCAGAAGGTCCTTTGACCTTTTATTTTTGACTTAAAGATGATGCTTCTCACAGTTTGTTCTCCTGTGAAGGTCAAGAGTGTCCTTGATCCATGCAATGATGACAATGTTAACAGCGGAGATGATGGTGTGACTGTGGATAATGAGTCTGATCATGATGATGACTTTTCTGACACTGAGGTGAAGAGAAAACTGATCAGTGCTATGATATATTACTAGTGCCATGGCATCAATTAGCAATCTGTTCCTCACATAAATATACTTTACTCTATACCTATATAACTTATGTTCCTTTTATCTGCAGTGTTGCTTAACATTATCTTTGATTGTATTATTAGGTTCATCCATCAAAAGCGGATCATTACATCATAGCTCCTAATGGTAAGGATGTCATCAGCAATGTTTGCATTTGCTGTTTCTGGAATTATTAATACAAATTTTCTAACAGATGGAAAAAGCAAAGGTCAGGGCACTGGTACTATTTCAGAAGGTATATTTGGTTTGTGAAGCTTCATTTGCAATGCCTCGATTTATTCTTCCTTACTACTCCCTCCATTACAAATTATAAATTATTTTAGCTTGTCTAGATACATAGCAAAAGTTACATATCTAGAAAAGCCAAAACATTTTATAGTTTGGAATGGAGGGAGTACTTAAGAGTGACACATCTTGTTAATTTAGTAATGCATTTGTATGTCTTGGGTAATTGGGAATTTGATACATTTTATTATGGCTGTGCGTGACATCTGCTCCTCTGACTTTCTATATTTGCAGATGATACTCAAGATGCTGCTCATGAGGAAGAGCTAACTTCCCAAGTAAAGGACTGGATATGCTCAAGAGACAACGGAACAATTAATGTTTCAGATGTCCTTTCTAACTTCCCTGACATATCAATGGTAATTAATTATTGTTCCATATGTAATTCAAAGCAAGTGACTGACTTATCCTGGTACACTAATGCATGTAAATCAACCTATATTTGGGTATGCACACACGAGTTGTATGGCCTGTTTTGACAACCTTTTGTTATATTTTGCAGGAACTGGTTGAAGGTAATGCAGGAAATAAAATAAGTCCTTCCTTGCTCATGTTGAAGTCTTAAATTAGTAGCTAATGATTGGTTTTTCAGATATTATGGAGAGGCTACTTAAAGATGGTGTACTATCCAGGGCAAGCAAAGATGGTTATATGGTTAACCAGGTCAGCCTAATGGACTGCTTTTATTTACCATATCTTATGTTGTTGTTCTCTTATTTGTAAAAAAACGTACTACCTTCTAACAAGACATATGAACGTTTTCAGAAGGCTGATCCAAAAACACCGCATATAAAGAAGGAGGCCATCATGACAGAAGCATCACCAACTAAAGTAACCAAACACAACAATGGGGATCTGCTATATATGAAGGTGAACCTTCTTTGACCTCTAGATTTTGTCTGCTTATGTTACCTGCTAATATAACATAAAGAAAAACTCAACCTGCGGAGCTAAGACTGCCCCTGGGCATTGCATTAAGACCTCATACGATATAACATAATATTACAGGCATTATATCATGCACTTCCCATGGATTATGTGACAATAACCAAACTTCAAGGAAAGTTGGATGGGGAAGCCAACCAGAATACAGTCCGAAAGTTGATTGACAAGATGGTGCAAGATGGATATGTGAAGAATTCAGCTAACCGAAGACTGGGTAATTGATTGAATCTCTACACAGAAAATCCTGAATGCATTATACAGCTCTAGTATTTTGCTAAATGATTCATCTATTATGTTTATTTATTGGTGAAGTAGCAGTCCATCCAGCTGTGTTTGTCTGTTTGAAGTAATTTAACTCACAATAAACTATTCTTAATCATAGTCACATTTTCTACAAAGGGACAACTGAACCTGAAATAAACTCATTGAGAATTATGCATCTCAGCTGGGATTTTGCATTACATGTTTACAACTTAATGTGTTAGAAGATGAGTAAGGATGCCTGATGTTGTCGTTTTGTAGTCCTAACTTCCAATATCAACCATCTAAAATCACTTAGGAAAATGGAATGATTCCACTGTGCTATATCATTAAGTAAAACCCATTAATATCTTTTTTATTAACCATATTACTATGCTATAGGCAAAGCTGTCATTCATTCTGAATCTACCAACAAAAGGCTCCTTGAGATAAAAAAGATACTGGAAGTCAATGAAGGCGAACAGATGGTAACATATCATGTACATATAAGATTGCCGTATTGCTAGCAGTACCTAACTAGCATTACATTGCCCTACAACTCAATTAAAATACTGCTACATTATGCAGGCCATTGACACCAATACAGAACATGCTGAATCTGAGCACAAAGACCTTTTGAGAGGTAAGTGTTAACAGCAATCTGCATCTTCACATTACTTTGACAACAGAATTGGCATTGCCTCAGTGACATGATGCCGTCCAAATTATCTTTTCACAGTCAATGAAGTGAGAGATGGCTCCACGATGGGTTGCTTCCACTCAGTTGGATCTGATCTTACTCGTACTCGGGAGCTACCAGACCTGCAGCAGAACGTGTCCATGCAGAGTGGGCAAGAAGCTTGCGCAGTGGGTAAGGATCCAAGCAGGACCCCCACAAGTGTGCGTGAGGTATATGCACAAATTGATCTCCCAGTAGTCAAGAAATGTTACAGCCTAGAGTCTTGGTGATCTCAAATATTGCACTAAATGTATTTGTCTGAAACTCAAATATTGCACTAAATGTATTTGTCTGAAACTTTCTTGCAGCTGGCTGTACCTGTTTGTTCCCTGGAGAGTGGAGTGCTTGGAAAGAGAATCAAAAGGTCTCTAACTGGTGGAAGTGAGATGCAGTCTACCCAGGACAAGCGATCCAGGAAGGCTAGCATGGTAAACTCGACGTTTCTTCTCTGAAATGGGCTTAAGTCACACATAACTCAATCCTACAAGATCAATATGTTCATCTTATACCCAACATCTCTGCTGCTATACAGCATGAATGCTGAGCTGTAATTTTCCATGTAAATGCTGCAGGTGAAGGAACCGATACTCCAGCATGTCAAGTGCCAAAACCTTCAGGCTCAGTGAGGTGGGGTGACAGGAGTAGCTAACCTCATAGTTGAGGCGACAAGTACATATCCAAGTTCAGGTCCTTGTGCAGATAGACAAGTAGACAGCTACAGCAGTCAATGCAGAAGTAGATTCCACTCCCTGTGTTTCAGTTTCAGAAGGTAGAGAGTTCTGTTATGTAGATTCCAGTCCCAATATTTCACAAGAGTAAAAGTTGCACATCTGTTCTGTTAGCCTGTTGCTCTTGTTGATCTGGTGATAAGCATTCTCTTCTACAAAATCAATCAGATGTTTATTGACATATAAATTGGACATATGAAGCTTCTGTTGAATGCATGACAATTCAATTGATTATCGATTTTATATTCCACTTATTTTCTGTTTTCATGTTGCTACTGTTACACTCTTCAAAACCTACTCAGAGGTTTATGTTACACAACTCAATACAGCAATATGCTACATCTCTTCGATCATAATACAAAAACATCTTCCCAAAGGGCTTGTTCGGTTACATCCCAAACCAAGGGGTTTGGAGGGAATTGAGGGGGATTTAATCCCCTACAAGTCAAAATCCCCTCCAATCCCCTCTACCCCCTTGGGTTGGGGAACAAACGAACAAGCCTTAATGGAGCATGCCTCCAACTGGTAAACCGAGAATCAAGAATATGTTGCAATCTTTCTTGACAAAGTTATTCTTCCTACAGCAAGCTCTTGTCCTACTTGAATAGTTTCGAGAGCATGGAAATTGGCAAAAGATGACCTGTCCCTCAGTTTTGTACTTCTGTTACGTAAACATAAATGTTTGCTATTTTGTAAAGGAAAAAACTATGTCATATTCTCCTGTCCTTGCACTAAATCACCTTAGCTAATGAAAATGGAGCTATTTACAGGAGACTGGAGGAAAAGTGTGCTGACATGTTAACAAGTATTCTCTCCGATCACTTTTACTTGTCGTTTCAGAAAAGCTAACAAAGTTGTTTGCAATTCTAAATCATTATCTCAAAGGACAAGTAAAAATGATAGGAGGCAGTATATTAGTATTCAAAATGACACATTACTGTCAGCAAGGGACAAAATAACAATATATTTAGAAGCATACCACAAAAACTAAAATACATATGACCGTCTATGTGCAACACGGAGGTTATTTTTTGCAATAGATCCATCCTATATTCAAATCTTATGCCAAATTTAATTCACTCAAATAAGTCACACACTTAGATTCCATAATCTTTATATGCCTTTAATAATACTACCTGCAAGGAACTAACCTGAATTGGGGAAGACTACCTGCAAGGCAGCCTTGCACAGCAGATGAACAAATTGGTTTTTTTTAGAAACCATGCTTGCCACTTTTTCACTACTCAAACTGTATTGATCAAATCCACTATGGAGTCTAATCAAGCAATTCTTAAAGAATCAAGCTGCTTCTCCAGCCTCAACTTTGTGGAATCATTCAGCACACCACTTACAGCTTTCTCCCAGCCACTTGACACCAAAGCATTCACCTTCGCTAATCGGCACAACACTGACTCTAGCAATGCCACATCTCCTTCCCTCTCAATCCCCTGGACAAACTTCTGTGCACCATCCTTGCTCGGTGCAAAACCCTTGAAAACCATCTCATCCAAAACCTGGTTTGCTTCAAGAAATTCCCCAGCAGCACACATCCCATCAAAGAGCATTCTGTAGGTCACCACATCTGGATGGCACCCCTGCCTTGGCATATCCTCAACCAATTCACTCGCATCCCGCCACCGGCCCAACTTGCACAACCCTGCAACCAATGTATTATAGCTCACTGCATCCGCCTTGCACCCGTTCTTCTGCATGTCGTCAAGCACTGCAAATGCACCACCAAAATCCTTCTCATCCTCACAAAAGCCAGCAAGCATCGCATTGTACACCACCCTATCAGCTACAATCCCCCTCCCCTTCATCTCCTCCAGCAATCCAACTACCGCACCTTTTCGCCCTACCCGGAACAACGCCCGTACAAGCGTCGCATATACAGCAGAATCCAGCACAAGATCTGCCTTCCCTGCCATCTCTTCCTTGAGCGTCACCGCGGCATCCACGTCCCCTTCCTCACAGAGCCCCTTGATCAGACTTGTATACAAATATGCATTCGGCGACACGTTGTACTGCCTGGCCATCACTTCCTTCACCTCGAACGCGTCTTCCAGTTGGCCAGCATCGCACAGCGCGGCGACAAGGGTGCCGAACGTGACAACAGTCGGCGCGATGCCCCGTCGCAGCATTTCGTCGAACAGGTCGCGCGCGTGGTCAAGGGAGCCCGACGCGGCCGCCGCTCGCATGAGAATGTTATAGGTGCACGCGTCCGGCGGGATCCCCGCGTCACGGCAGACGGCGAGGAGGTCGCGGAGGGGGGCGCGGCAGGCGAGCAGGGCGTGGAGGAGGGCGTTGAGGGCCCTGGCCGTGCGGGGCCCGGGGAAGGCCGGGTGCGCGAAGGCGCGGCGGCGGCGGGAGGCGGGCGCGGCCGTAGGCGGAGATGACGCGGCAGAGGAGCTGCTCGCGGGGCCGGGGACCCGAGGAGGAGGAGGAGGAGGCGAGGCGGGAGAGGATGGACTCCATGGCCGGGAAGAGCCGCGCGTCGGCGAGCCTGGAGATGATGAGGTCGTAGCAGCGGAGGGAGTAGCGGAACGGGGCCGCGGATGCAGCAGGAGGGTTGAGGAAGAGGCGGAGCGCGGCGGCGGGGTCCCGCTCGCGGCGGAGGGCCGCGGCGAGGTGGTACGACGAGAACTTGTTGCCCGCCATGGCCGGCGTTCCGGTGGGGAGACACGTGTTAGTGTATTAGTGGACAACGCAGTGATGTACTCCGACTCCAAAAAAATTGTGCACGAAGGCCATCGACAGCAAATGCGGTTGATGTACAGGGCATGCGGGATTGCTGGGTCGTCTGGCAACAATCTGCACAAAGAAACCTTGAAAGGTGAGTGCACAATCTGACTCCACGTTACTTTGGACAACAGAAAAGGCATTGATTCCAGTTCCAGTGACGTGATGCCGTCCAGGTTCTGTTTTCACAGTCGCCGAAATGAGATGATTCCACGAAAATTTTAGGATTGCAGATAGACAGAGCACGCCCCGAGCAGACGTATTCAGTTCATGTTCATGTTTTTAGAAAAGGGTGAACTGATCTGGCTATGCCGTCGTCGTCTCGGAACAAAGATCAGATGAGGCTGGAATTCGGACCCTCGCTAGTTGATACTAGCTGTTGAAGGCCACCGCAGTGGCATTGAATTGAAGTTGGGCGATCGATAGATCGGTCGGTACGGTGTCTGTCTCTCCACGGATGGATGGGAATTGGGATCGTGATCAGGCCTTAATTTCGCCCCATGTGCTTATGTTGCGGTACACCTGTGCTAACTGCTCCCGCTACGGTTGTGTTGAATGATTGATCAATCCTTTGTCCCGGCTCCGGCTCGGCTGTATCGTATATCGTAGTTATTGCCGGCGCCGCCGTGGTCACACCTCCTGGAGTTATTGAAAGATGTAGGGTGGTCCTTGCAGTGCCGTCCCAAGAATTTCAGAGGCCCTGTGCTAGATTTATTATGAGGCCCTCAACTGTCTACGAGATACATAATGCTAAGGCTAGTCTTTAGTGGATAGTTTGTGATTGTTTTCAAAATTGTCATATCGTATAGTAAAATGAAATGAAACTCGAATGAAACATCCACTCTCAATACAAAGTTTATTCTATAGTTTTATAGATATTTAATTTCATGATTACCTTTTCTTAAATATGGGTGCCATATTATAGAAAAGCTTATGCTTCAACTGAGACTGCCCTAGTACAGGCATATTGTTTGAAAATATATCATTTTATTTACCACTCAAAATACCATTTATTGTTGATTTGAAAATAATTATTCATTAACTAATTGTTAAATCTTTTCAAGACCAATCCTTAATAAATTAAATCTCTTTTTAACGAATCAAGCATGAGAGGTGTTGATTATATTAAAAGGAAGATAAGCTCAAACTGAGCACAATAGTATAACAACTAGACAACCACAGCCAACAAGACCTCTGAAAACAACAAAGACACTACGACTACTAATAACAAGCTACTAACAACGCCAATAAGACAACCACATCAACGCCAAACCCCTACAACACATTACGAAGAAGCAAAGAGACCTCTGCCAGAGTCCTAGAAAAGCAAGACCTTTTAACCCCATCAATGATTTGAGAAGGTTTGGTGGCAACAATTCCTTCAAACAGTCTACGACGTCTTGCATTTCATTGTCATCGAGCTCATCCTTCCCCAAAAATATAAAATGAATCAAAAAATCAACTAGTTTAGAATCTATTGAATACTAATAATAAGTTAAACCAACCGTATCAAGTTGAAAAAAAGATGTTGACATACTTTTTATATCATTAGGTGATTAAAGTCGACTTTTTATTGTGGAGTGTTCAATGCTCTTGAAGGCACCGATGGAACGTGAGCTAGCTTAAAATAAACTCAAATCACAAACTTGATGAGCACACGATTGCTTAAAAGGAGAAAAAACTATGTGCTCAAACGAAATCAGAGGTCATTTTGTGAGAGCTCTGGCCTAGGCAAAGATAGCAATAAGGCCAGTCTCAATGAGGAGTTTCATAACATTGTTCCAATGAAATAAAATGAAACTCTTCATTGAAAGTGGGTGTTTTATTGTATAGTTTTATAGATATTTACCAAAAAAAACGACTCATAGAGAGTTGGTATCGTGCTAAGATAGTTTCATCTAGATAACACTCATTTCTTCTTTATCTTCTTAAATACATTTTCATGTTCATAAAATTATCTATGTAACAATTTATTTAATGCAATTTAAAAACTTAAAACTCTTATTAAGACTGACGTAATATTGATAAGATACGAGCTAGTTTTCTGTCTCGTAATAAAATGATCTCTTTTGGGAACTGATGAATCGACTTTTTCTGCCTTCTCAACTAGACAAACAGCCAACAAGACCTCTGAAAACAACAAAGCAAGAGCCAAAACACCATGGATTCCTTTAAAAGAGGCCTAAATGTGAATGGAGAACGAGGTGGTAAATTGTCTCCAACGTGATTTTCCTACCCTTTTGTGAAGTCACTGATCGTTGAGGAAAGGCGTTCGTGATGGGAATCACTGGATCGGCGCGGCAAGCTTGCACATTTCACGTTAAAATAAATAAAATAAATAGTAGTGCTGTTCAAAAGGAGAGAGATTGAGTCATCCCGTTATATACTCCTTCCATCTTAAATCATAAATTATTTTAAAAATCTTAGAGAGTAATTTTTTAATTTTGATCAAAATTATGAGAAGAAACATAAAAAATTATGACATTAAATAGGTATACAATAAAAATATAAAATAAAAAATTTAATAATACCTAGTTAATGTTATAAATATTATTATTTTGTTCTATAAATTTAATTAACTAAAAAAAAATTTAACTCTTCAAAATTTTTAAAATATTTTATAATTTAGCCGTGGGGAGTAATATTCATTCACTAGAAAAATCCATTTCCTGATTCCGGCCGGATCGGGGCCAACCGCAGGTGGCTCGAGCGAGTCCTGTTCCGCGAATCGGCCGCTGTCTCGTCGGACCCGAGAAGCCCAAACGTTCGCCGAAACGCGGGAGCCGCCGCGATGCCGCCGAAGCCGCCACCCGCCGCCGAGTTCGAGTACTGCGAGCTGTGCCGCCATCACCACGACCATGGCCGGCGCCATCGCTACGTCACCAAGCACCGTAGAAATCTCGACGCCGCGCTCACCTCCTTCCGCTCCAAGCTCTCCGACCTCCGCCGCGCCTTCCTCCACGGCTCCCCCTCTTCCCAGCCGCCGCGGGCCCGTCTCTGGTGTCCGTTCTGCTCCACCGATCTCGTCGACCTCGACAGCCGCTCCGCTGGGTACTCGCGACCTTTCCCTTTGTCCCCGTACTCCTAGGGTTTCGATTTGGATTACATATGCTAGCTGGTTTCGATTGCAGCGTGGATTGCCCGGTATGTTATGCAATTGAACACTAGTAGGCTGAACCCTAGTACATTTGGATCAGTTGCTCAGTACGGCAGGTTTTCAAAGTACTGTAGATTAAGGTTTTCAGAGCACTGGAAGTATAGTGTGAGTTTAGGAGGAAAAGTTAAAGTCTGGTTCTCTTCTATTGCAGTAACAATGCCATTTACCATCTGGCAAGCAGTGAGCACTTGAAGGGTGTGAAGGATTTCCTGCGGAAGCATGGGGGAGGTATGGATCAGGTGGATTCGCTTAGGATTTCAGAGGGCGTGCTTGCCAAGGTGTGTTATACTTTCACTTTTTCTCTCTGTTAATAGGAATTGACATGATATGCATTTGTTTTCATTCTAGTTTGAAAGTGTCTATTTAGATATGTTGTTGTTTGTATCTGTTTCTGCACTAACCTGACAAAATGAGATGTTATGGTACATGGTATGTGGATCTCTAACTTTTGTTTATTTTTTACTTTCAGTGGGAGAAAGGCTTGGAATCCTTGAGTACAGGAACGAAGAAGGTGACTGAAGGGCTGATTGGACCATCCCTGAAGCAGATAAAAGATATCCAAAATGAATATACCTCTGACAGTTTGGATATTTTTGCACAAAACAATATCCCATCTTTTAGTAATACTGCATCATGTGTTGTTATGCCTTTACAAAGTCCTACCAATGGGGCATATGACCCTATTAGTACAGCGTCTCATGGACCTTCCAGTTCTGGAAGTGCTCCTTATACTGCTCCATATGGAACTGTTGGACTGTCCATCAGACCTTGGGGATCAGTCGAAACACATAAGCAGGGTGCGCTGTCTACAATCTTGTTTCACAGCAGTGCTCCTGAAACAAAAGGTGATCGAGTGTCACAATTATCATACTGCCTTCTTTTTCTTATATGTCGTTTGGCTGGTAGATGTATAATTATATTTCCTTTTGTAGGTCATCAATCCACTGTCCTTGTAAATGACGCAATCCCATCGATTTCTTGTTCTGATCATGTAAGTATGTACCGCATGCCCACAATGTCCATGTAACAAGTAGCACAAAATCCAGTGAAAAAATGACAAACAATGATGTGATGCTCCTATGTTACTGCAGTTTTTTGCTCACACATTGACGTGCTATTAACAATTGAAAATCTTGCTTTCATTTACACAAAAGAAAAGGTAGATTGGTAAATGTTGTGCAATGCAGGAGCTTGCACTATTAAGGTGTCTCAGATCTCAATGGCAGAAAGTTAAACAAATTTCCTTTGATTTATTACCCTTCTTGCTCTGTTTCCTGTTTATGTTCTTAATTAGGTCAGTTAGGGCGTGTTTGAACCTTTGCTGCAGCTCGCCTGGTCTCGCCTCACCTTGCCCGCTCACAATGCCAATCTACCTAGGCATTTGCTTCCCTTGCTACAGCTCATCTTGCCTCGCACTGTATTTTGAGGTGAGGCTGGGATCCTTGAACCTGCGGTGGGGAGGCTGATTCAGCAGTGGCGGAAGCCGATTCGGTGGCTAGGGAGGCTGGTTCAGTGGCGGGGGAGGCCAATTCGTCAACAAGTCGATTTTGGCAATGGGGGAGGCCGATTCATCGACAGCTCAACTGCCCATGCGAGTGCACAAGTGGGCGAGCCAACCTTGCCCAGTCGGGCAGGCTCGCCGGGCAAGCGGGCAAGGCAAGGGACTACCAAACGGCTTGTCTTGTTCTCCGAGGCGAGGCAGCAAGGGTTCCAAACACACCCGGCTGTTGTGGAGTTGTGGTGTAGTCTTTTTTTTGTTCACATAACCATTAAAAAGTATTGGAGAACAGCACACAAACACCTTTAAATTTCTGTGTGGACTTGTTGCCTTTACTTATTATTGTTCCACTGCTTGCTATATCTGAAACATTTATTTTCCTTCCTAAATCTTAAGTAACAGATTACCATCTCAGTTGACTCATCAATTATCTATGTGATCCGTAGTTTGTTCCATTATATCCATGGTCTTAATTTTGACCATTGTAAACACCGACATTGTTTCTGCAAAAAAAATCATGGCATTGTGGTTTTGTAGTTTCAAATGGAATTATAAAAATATACTTCTATGAAGCAAGGTTTTTCTTTGTTAATTTATAAAGCTCTTGTATATCTTAAAAGAAACAAGTTTACATGTGCAACTTTTGATACAGGATTCCATATGCCTATGCTCTGTTTTTTTTTTTCTTTTCTTTGTTTGTCCTGTATACATAGTTGATGTTAAACAGATGTTACCTTTGCAGGTTCAACAAAGTCACACTGGAGGAAATTTGAGCAATGGTATTGATTGCATTTAGTTTTATATTGTCCTGCTCTAGATTTTTTTTCTAGCTCTCCTGCGTGTCATTTCATTAATATGTAGAAAACAGTCCGATTAGTGTTTTTCCTGCTCTAGATTTTGCCAAAACACTCACTAGTCTGACTGCAAAATAGTTAATCCTAATTTCTTTTTGCCCTTGTGAGAATCTTGATGCAAAACCATTTCTTTATAGGCTCAAAAGCAAATGTGCATACGGGTGCTCCTCCTCCTTGGTTAAAAGCTAACGAACATGATCCAAAGAATTTGTCACTCAGAAGCTGTGCTATTCCTTCTCAGAAAGGAAAATTGAGGAAACTCAATCCAAAAAGGGTTGGTGCTGCATGGGCAGAAAGAAGAAGAGCTGAGATGGAAATGGAAAAGCAAGGTGAAATTGCTCCAGCAACATCTGATTCTAGTTGGCTACCAAATTTTGGTAGTGTATGGCAATCTGGCACAAGGAAGGAGTCAAGGAAAGAATTTGAGAAAAGCCACAAGCTTCATGACACAAAGAGCAGCCATGAATTATCCTTGGAGATAAAACCATATATCAGCAAACGGATGGTAAATGTGAATTTCACCTTTCTGTAGCTATGCAATCTCTTTCTTTTCCATATTTAACTCAATCACCTCAACCTTGTGTTTCTTGCTAGCTCTTATAGCATATAATTTCTGAGTGATTGTCATTTTCAGAGATTACAACATTGACACTATATGATGTACTACCAACTTTTTGTGTATGCATTAACTCAGTTGTCCTGCTTATAGTTGGAAATAGATGAGTATTATGCTACAACCTTTACAATAACCCAAGTCTCTTTAGCTGCTTTACTAATTATTGTATTTGTCATGATTTCTGATGGAAGGAACATAAAAGTTATAAGGAATTTCCTTATTGACCTTCTGTTTATTCAGCAAAAGAAGAGTTTGGATTGCATATGCAGTTACCTATAGCTGTTTCAATACTTAGTTAATGAAGAAACCACTTCCTATGAAATCAAGATGAGTCTTTCTAAAAAATTGCCCCTTGTATTTTTTTATTGGGACTATAGGATTGCCTGCTCTTGACTATGCGTGTGCCATAGTTTTATGTTTATTTAGTTACATTTTTTTTTAATTCTGATTGTTCATATATATATTTTGTTTGTCTTTCCTCTTTCAGCGTGTAGGTGCTGATAAAGCTTCTGACAAAGCTGAAGAGCTTGGCAATGGCAGCCACCTACAGTAAACAGATGTACAACCCCTTTCACAGATGTTTATGGTATGAATCTTTTTTATACTCGCCCACTAGGTAAAAGGAAGATTTAGCACCTGCGTTTAAGGCTAGGAAATTAAGCGCACTGTTTTAGAGATCTGCCAGCCTTTGCTGGTGGCCTTGTTCAGTTCGCAAATAACTTGCATTCGAACTCCTATAGCACTTTCGTTTGTATTTGACAAATATTGTCTAATCGTGCACCAACTAGGACTCAAAAGATTTGTCACGTGATTTACAACTAAACCGTATAATTAGTTATTTTTTTTACTAACATTTAATGCTCTATATATGTGGGTAGAAATTGATGTGATGGAGAGAGAGTGAAGAATCTTGCAACTTGTATGCGAACTGAACAATGGGGTGGCGGGAGCACTAGTACCACGGCTAGCTTGCAGGACTCCTGGAATGATTGCGCCCCTTGATCTGTTTATTTGTTGATTGAAACGCCATGCATGGCAGCTGTTCCTGACTTTCTGCTTACTGTTTGGCGCCTGCAGATGGATGTCGCCTAGCGTACTCGTAGCCTCGTAGGCGTCTCAATGGAAGAGCCGCCAGGGCGCGGCTTGATTGGCGATTGGTTCCCCTGTCAGGTCGTGTCTGCGAAGGCCCGTTTATTTGGCTGCGAGTACGGAATGCCAAGCCGATTCTTTGACAGCTACGGCAGTCAGTAGTTTGATGTTCGTACTGAGAAGTTTGTGCGGGTACCGGTTGCGGCTGTGGTGCGTCGCGTCCAACAATGTGGCTGATGGATCGTTACTGCGTTGACTCCTCTCCACGTGCATCAACTGGTAGTTCTGTGTTCTGATCAGAGCAACCCACACCCCTGTTCGTATACGGACAACTTATTTCAACCACGATTTGCTGGATTTCATCCACAACTGGCTTCGACAACAATCTTCGGAATTTACTGTATTGCACCCTGATTCTAGTGTGAAGGCCGTAAAAGAGCGCCACCATTGCGGGTGCAGCCTCTTTGCTGGGTCTTCAGCGAGGAGGAAGAATCTCGGGATGGGCATCTTTGCTGCTGCGAGAAGGGGTGTGGGTTGCCGTCTCCTCCTGGCTCGATTGGATCTCGGCGCCGGCGGGGGTGAGGAGGAGATCGAGGGAGCAAAAGGAGGTCAAAGAATATCGGGATTTCTCCCATAGTGGCCTTCGGGTGGCTTCTACTTCAGGTGGAAGTGGCTTCGACAACAATCTTTGGAAAGCTACTTGGCTAACAATAAGTTGAGGACTTAATATAACTATATAATTAGCCTAACCTATCATCCCCTGTCTATAAGATTTTAGTCTTTGGTATATCCAACAGGCTCTTAGGAGCACTGGTAATGCTGACATATAGACCAGTGTGTGCTTACGTTCCGGAACGGATGACGTCTGGCCCTGGCGGCGCGCTTTTTTACCCCGAGCCACGAGGCCAAATGATCTTCTGCGGTGATTGCGATTGACCTCGCTCGGTAACCTTTTTGACCGAACGAGAACGACGGAGAAGCAGTGATGCGAGCAACGCCGGCGAATGGTTTCGCTTTCGGCCGTTCCCCACTTGAGCATGACGTCATATATTAGGAGTACTCCCTCCGTCGGGAAAATAATCTTTTTGACTTTAAAAAAATACGTTTCAAAGATTCGTCTTATTTAAAAATTTTATATAAATATTATGTATTTTATTATAACTTATTTTATCACTAGAGATATTTTAATAATGATTTACTTATTTTATAATATCTATAAAATTTTTGAATAAAACGAATGGTCAAACGCAGTACTTTTAAAAAGTCAAAAAGGTGGTTTAATTCCGGACGGAGGGAGTAAAAGGGCCGAGGTGTTACTGGTTTTGGCTTGGCGGTGGTAGGAAAAAAAAATGTTACAGCGTTCACAGGGCACCTCAAACTCACAGGTGACAGGCCTGGCAGGCAGACAGACTCGGGTGTCGGCACGGCTGGGGTAAGAAAGTGACCGCCCCGTGTCCTGTTGCTTTGCCAGCAGCACGCATACGCACAGGCACAGGCACAGGCGCTGCCGCGCGCGCAGCGAGCGGGGTCAGCGTGCAAAACCTGGCGCATACTATTCATTTAGGGCCCGCGCTACAGGGTTAAAAATCAGGTATGCGTAACTCAGCGAGCGGGGTCAGCGTGCAAAACCTGGCGCATACTATTCATTTAGGGCCCGCGCTACAGGGTTAAAAATCAGGTACTAGTGCGTAACTTTTTTTTCCTGGAAGAAAATTAAAAAAAAAAAGAAGACACGAAAAGGTGAGATCAACCTGTCTGTCTGTCCGTCCGGAAGAGAGGAGAGGGGAATTTGGCGCATCTCGCATCCGAAACGGAATATAAACAAAATAACACGCTGTCGCTGTCCTTGAGGTAACGCAGGCTTGACAAAAGGCCATACATAAATCTTGCAGATATTTCGTTAATAACACCACTACTAGGGTAGTACCGGTTAGTTCCCGTACTTCTGAGTCAGTCCCAGCACAGTTGGAGGATGTTAGCAACCCAACTCGATTGATTAACATATAACTTGAATCTAGTAGCACTAGGGATACACGATCTCAGGGGAAGGGAGATCGGGGAAGAGAAGAACGGGAAATCTGGGTACAGGGGAGAGAAGACTTGAGGAGGAAGATGAACAGTAGATTGGGGAGGAGGCGAGTTCTTCTTTCTGAATAATTCTTGATGCCTCTCCAGTGCAGGGTCATTTTCCTTTGTACTCTCCACTCTGAACCGACACGGCCCATGGCCTCTTTGGGCTGCGGCCCACCAGTTCTTGACATTCCCCACTTCTTGAAAAACGGCTTGCCCCCAAGCCGCTCTGCATAGACTTCCATCTTTGCTGCAGCTGATTCCAAGCTTAACGGGTGATGAAGATTAACCAGGACACTACACTGCCACTGAATAATGCAGACAGCAAGCTCTGAACCTCTTGGATCCCATGGCAAATGATGTGTCTTGGAGGGCAACATCATATTCCTCAGTTTACTCATCAACAACATATCTGAGTTAAGATTTGTGTCTCCAGCTATGTGAGTAACCAATTTCATAAGTGTATTGTATACTGACATTCCCTCCTTCTTTAGCTTCGGCTTGCCCCCAAGCCGATGGAGAAGTTTGGCACCACCGGGATCCCAATAAAACGACAAACTCGTGTTCAGAAGATCGAGTCTGCTGCACAGTCCGCTGTGAAAGGCGATCTGGTCACTGAAACAACTCTGTAGTAGCTCAACAAACAGTGAAGGAATCGTAGACACAGAAACTCTGTATTGCCATGATCTCCCAAAATCAGTACTTTGCAACCTGCTAATTTCTTGCTGAACTGGTACATGCCATGGGGGCTTCCAGGGCCGACCGAAGTGACACATGACAGAGCATCTCCCAACCATGTTGAACAATTGCCATGATACAGGCTCGAGGTCAGCATCATAAGCCTTCAACCTCATTTCTTGGTACCAAAGGACTATAGTAGCACACTCAAACAGCACCAAAGGCTTGGCAACTTGCAGAGGATTGAACTGTAGAATGAGTGCCTTGCAAAACAGCAATGAGTCCCAATCCTCAGCACCATGTACAAATCTGATCCTGCTTCGGCTCGCTAAAGCACCCAGCCCCAAAGTCAAGACTTCAGAATCTTCATCAATATCCATTAGCTGACTACCTTCAAGGAAGAAACTCTTACAATTGCCACCACACTTCCACTGTGCTTGCTCTGGAATCAGTGCACAACCATCCATACTCACTGAGAGCAAGAACTGCAAACCACCAGGATCCCATGGCACTAATCCGAACAAGTCAACTTGAGCAAGGAGAATGGATATCCAGCAACCATAAGCCCAGGGCAGAACCTCTTGGAAACTAATCAGGTGGTTAGCTAACTCTGCCATAGTGAAAATTTGCAGTAACAACATAATAGTAGTGCTCATCATCTTTTCCATCTCTAAACTGAACGGAAACTCCTCATGAACAAGATAATTAAGGGCAAGTAGCAGCCACATGGCACCAGCTGTCTGTGCTTGGGCAGTTGTGGTAAATTGATGTAATAACATGCCACTATTGTTGAATTTGTACACTGCAACTATGACGTTGAGCTGATGCAAACTGATGGACAAACATTTCATACCATCCAAAATTAGCAGCTGTGCAGACCACTTCATTGGTAAAAATGCCAGATGCACATATTGAGCAAAGCAACAACTACTTGCTAGACACACTTCAAGGCAAGTCAACTGATAAGCACCAGCTGTAGCTAGACAATTACGAAAAGATGGCCACGGATTAGGCCTGACTTGAACATCAGCACCTAGTATCTCAAACTGCACAGGTGGTGGCCATGGTTGCCTGTGAGAGATAGCATCCCAAGCACAACCAAATGGAGAACAGAAGGTGAACTGTATGATCATGTCTATCTCAAATTGCATGGGTGGTGGCCAATTTAGCCTTAGCTGCACTAGATTCTGAGACACCCTCTGAACATCATGTGTGTAAACGGATGCATAGCAGAGCCGAACAGCAGCATCATCAACCAAGTATGCAGGGGTGAGTTTAGCAGTGAAATACCTTGGCTCAATATGCTTGGAAACGTCCTGGAATACCACAATAGCAGGCCCAAGAGCAGAGCGTGAGTCGATGACAGCTACAATCTCTTCCGCTGCTTCCGCTAGATTTGGCATGGAAGGAAAACGCTGGCGAAGGTGAGAAGCGGATGTTCTGTAGGATGGAGTCGTCGAAGTTGCGCTCGCTGCCGCAGACCAGCGGCATCCACATGTCGAGGATGACGCCCATGCCGGAGTGTTCCGCCCCCGCAGCATCGTCGCTGTATGGCTTGTCGACGGGGGAAGGAGCCGCGGCCTCTGACTCGAACGCTCCCGCCTCGCCAGCCGGTGTGAATGACTGGGACAGCGCGAAAGCCAGCCCGACGGGGCGGTTGCGGAGAAGAACGGAGTCGGCCGTGTCAGCGGAGTTGGCACGGGCCGCCGTGGTGTCGGGGCTGAGCTCGCGGAGCATATCCTCCGCTAGGAGCGCGCCGATAGGGACGTCGGCGAAGCTGCTGCCGCTGGCCTGGCAAATCGTCGAACATGTGGCCTGCGCTGACCCCACAGCCATCACCCAAGCCAGCAACCCACCACCTGCAGCGCCTACAGCATCGGCGCGGAGCGCGGCAGCCGAGCCAGGAGCCTGGCCATTGCGACCGACGGCTCGGACGAGCGGCGCGACGGAGTGGGCGACGCTGGACTGCGGGTCGTCGTCGAGGGAGCCGTCGTAGCCACCGAGTGGGGTGGCACGGAGCACGCGTTTGACGGGGCCGAGGCGGACGCAGCGGAGATGGCCTGGGTCGTCGGCCGCGAAGTCCTTGTGGAGCCGCTGTATGTTCACGCCGACAAACACGAGCTCGCCTCCTCCGTGCGGCGCGCGCCAGAGAGGCCTCCAGCGGCGGGAGAGCACTGTCGTCCGCGCGGCATCCTTGAGGGGAAGGCGGGAGACGATGTTGCCGAGGAGCGCGTCAGGAAGGAGGCTGAGGCGGTCAAGGAGCGGACCCTCGACGGGAATGACATACTCGGAGCGGTGGAGCGCGCCGCCACAGTGGTCGAGCTCCTTGCTGTGCGATGGAGGAACCTGGTGGATCTGGGACGAAGACGAACTTGAGTTCAACGCGGCGGTAGCGCACAACACGGACGCGAACGCGAGCTTGTCAGCCTCCTGCTCGTCAAGCCCCGGCGCGCGTGCGCCAGCGGAGGAGAAGGCCGCGGAGGCATCGGAGTCATGGATGCACTCCTCCAGGATTTGGGGAGGCTGCTCGAACAACCCTCCCCAATTGTCGGCGATGATGGGTTGCGCTTGGGCCGCGCAGTACAGCATGGTGGAGTCGAGCACGGCGACGGGGTCGGTGGAGGTGGCGTCGATGCAGAGCTCCACGACGGCATCCCGCGGTTCCCTCGTCGGCGGAGCATCGTCGAGCGTGATGGAGACGCCCTTCTCGGAAGCGGGACGGAGAGACTCGGAGGCGGGGGTGTTGACGGGGTCGCACGCGGATGCTGGCTGCTGCAGCCTAGCGAAGAGACGGTCGAAACGAGCATCGGACTCGGCGAACATCCTGCGCATCTCGTCGAGCAGGAACTGGGTAGAAGGAGATATCTCGGTAGGGGAAGGGGAAACAGGATCCATGGAATTAGGCCGAGAATCGTTGTCTCTGATACCACTTGTTAGCAACCCAACTCGATTGATTAACATATAACTTGAATCTAGTAGCACTAGGGATACACGATCTCAGGGGAAGGGAGATCGGGGAAGAGAAGAACGGGAAATCTGGGTACAGGGGAGAGAAGACTTGAGGAGGAAGATGAACAGTAGATTGGGGAGGAGGCGAGTTCTTCTTTCTGAATAATTCTTGATGCCTCAGCGGTGCAGGGTCATTTTCCTTTGTACTCTCCAAACCGATACGGCCCATGGCCTCTTTGGGCTGCGGCCCACCAGTTCTTGACATTAATGTAAATACAATACACTTATGAAATTGGTTACTTGAGACACAAATCTTAAGGATATGTTGTTGATGAGTAAAGCGAGGAATATGATGTTGCCCTCCAAGACACATCATTTGCCATGGGATCCAAGAGGTTCAGAGCTTCTTTGTGCGCATTATTCGATTGGCAGTGTAGTGTCTGGTTAATCTTCATCACCCGTTAAGCTTGGAATCATTTGCGGCAAAGATGGAAGTCTATGCAGAGCGGCTTGGGGGGCAAGCCGTTTTTCAAGAAGTGGGGAATGTCAAAGCGGTGGGCCGCGGCCCAAAGAGGCCATGGGCCGTGTCGGTTCAGTGGAGTGGAGAGTACAAAGGAAAATGACCGCACTGGAGAGGCATCAAGAATTATTCAGAAAGAAGAACTCGCCTCCTCCCCAATCTACTGTTCATCTTCCTCCTCAAGTCTTCTCTCCCCTGTACCCAGATTTCCCGTTCTTCTCTTCCCCGATCTCCCTTCCCCTGAGATCGTGTATCCCTAGTGCTACTAGATTCAAGTTATATGTTAATCAATCGAGTTGGGTTGCTAACAGAGGAGAGCCCCATTACCATTACTGCGTGGAGGAGCCGTGGATGGAATGAAATGAAGGAAAACCAATAAGAAGAAAAAAAAAAAGACACTCAGCAAAACAGCCAGGCAGCAGCCAAACTGAAGAAGGGCAAGGCAAGGGCGAAGGCAACCACCAGTTGGTGAATGGTGATCCACACCCTCACGGCCACACGGAGAAACAAGACGACGACGACGACGACGCGCGCATTCAGGGCCCGTCGCTTTCCGGCGGGCGGGCGGGCGCGGCACGCAGATTTCCAAGCACGCAATGTGGCCCGACAGCGACGACCGGCCGAGCCATCGCGGTCAGGCGCACTGTTTCTGTTTGGGCAAGACGACGCCGATCGAGCCCAGTCATCAGCCACCCGGGGCGCCGGCGCGCACGCGGACACGGGGGGATCGATCGGTCGAAGCTGCGATGGGAAGGATCCGCTCCCTGTATAGCTAGCGAGCGGCCTAGGAGTAGATGACATGACACATACTACTCCCAGTAGCTGTACTACGTATACATACTGTACTCGGTTTTTGCTGCCGTCGCTGCGCGGCAAAGGTGAGGTGTGACACTAGGGTCAGGACTCGGGTGGGTGCCAGGCGTTTTCGGCCGCATGCATGCATGCCCCTGGTGGCCTTTGGGTGGGGGTGGGGGTGGGTGGTGGGGGTGGGGGCGGTGTCGAGGAGGTATGATGTGGTCGTGTTTTGTTTTGCCTTGTTATTAGTACTGGGCATGGAGTGCCGTGTGAATGTCTTCTTCAGCGGCTCATTCCGCGGGGATCAGAGGAGAAAAAAAAAAAAAACACTAGTAGCTCGACCGCGACGTGATGGAGACCATCACAACCAAGAGACGCCGTGGCGTAGCGTGCGTGGAATGGAACGGAATGGAACATGAGGCGGCGCGTAACAGGGAGAGAGGGAGAGGGAGGGTAGGAAAACGTGGCAGTCAATGTCGTCATCCTTCTCCAGTTTACGACGGACGACTCCAACGGAGTAGCTTCAACGACAACACTACTAGTATCACCGTCGTCGTCGGATTCAGCAGATGCAGTTCGGCCTACGGTGTGGTGTGGTCCTCCTAGGCCTCCTGCATGCATGCTCCGGTGCAGACGTGCAGTGCTCGGCTCCGGTGCTCCACCATCACCAATCTATAGGCCGGGCAGCACAATAAAGGGGCAACAGGAGCCGTCTGTCTCCTGCGCAGCAGTGGGAAGCAATCCAACTGCCCATTGATGGAGTTGGGATCCATCGCCGCAGCAACAGGCAGCAGCAGCAGGAGCAAGAGCATTTCTAGCCGTGCCATTTCCTTCCCCACCCCTCACTGTCGTCGCTGCAGGCTGGCTACGGCTAGGGCTGGAGCGCATGCATGTGCTTCCCTCTCCTTTCCTTTCCTTGCTATACTACTAGTAGGGGTAGATAGCTGCTATCGCTAATGGCCATGCATGCTTTTCTGATTACTGTTGCGCTCCGTATATATAGGCCATAGCGCGAGGAATCGCTGCTCTCAGATTACTGTTGCTGCGCACTGTAGCTTGCATTAATATCGAGGCCGTGCACGACAAGTTACTGCAAGGGATGATAAATTTCACACCGATTGATTACTCCTCAACAAGGAATTCATACGCATGACGATGATGATACATGGAAGTAAAAGCCTCTTATACTCTCACAGTCCCTAGATAAATCAATTTCTAGGACCTATGTCGGTTAAACTCTATAGAAAAGAGTAACAACATTTATGATATAAAATAAATATATTATGAAAATATATTCTATAGTATATTTAATGATACTAATTTGAAGTGTTTTCCAACTCTAGAAGCCTATTTATTCAGTGATAGGAGTGTGGATGCAATAATTGATGAAGGGTTGATTTAACCTGTTTGGTAGATCTCCTTATCGACCCTCCTCTAAAAGAGCCCTATCAAACGGTTCAGGAGAGGAGCTGTTTAGAGTTCTTTTTCAGTGAAAAAATAAAGAAGCCGAATCCATTTTGGAGAAATCACAACCGAAAGAATGGAGAAACCCATAGGAGGAAGCACTCCAAACACACCTCACTGAGGAGTTACGAGAACATGTATACAAGAATATCTTGTCGTTTTGCAATAATGCAATATAATGGTGCTAGCTGTGTGTGTATTTGGGTGCAGACTGACAGTAAAATGTGTGGGAGAAAAACCACTCATATGTTACTGTAGCTACAGCCGTTGCGGTTGCAGCTGAACACCCTCAGTTATCAGAACCAGTGAGAGATCTAGTGCTAACTGCTCCTTCGTTTTTCATTTACATGCATGTATTATTAGCTTTAATTTGTGCTAAATTAAACATTTGTATCTCTTTAATCATCAATTTCATAAAATTTATGGAAGTCCATGATATAAGATTTATAATAAATCTAAGAAATACTTTCATAGTCCTTCCATTTTAATATATAAGGTGTAACTACTTTTCTATTCGTGTTCTATAACATAGCATTATAAGGCATGCTCTCTTTAAACCAGAGTGTTACGTCTTATATACAGTATATATATAGAACAGAGAAAGTAACCTATAATTTATATGTTCCGAAACAATAAGAATTTAGTTTTGTAAAATAGAAGGTCAAAGATAAGGACAAAGTTAACGTGCACGTAGAAAAAAACGAAGGTAATATCTAGACAAGAAAAGTAGGCGTACCATTCCGATCCGACCTCTCAAGCAAGTCTGCTGCTTTAAATTGGCTTAGCTACTACTGTTCTAAATGTTGCCCACGGTTTTGAAACCGGCACCACCCGTGGAGTACCCCTATACGGGCACACTTTTAAATCTCTCCCCATTTCGTGCAAGCTGCTTTTAGTATTTATTCATTCGCTATCTAGTTGTTCATTCATGCCCGGCCCCTTTTCGTATATGACTGCTTTAGTTAATTCTGGCTGTTAAGCTCCTGCTTGTTGCATGCTTGCGTTATTTGGCCAACCCATGATAAATATTCACAATTAATCATATGATGGTTCGCAACGGCAACGGCAACAAAGAAACTGATGGTTCAACACAGTAGTTAACAGCTGATTATCCACATTCATGATGCTCGACAGTCAGCATCTGCAATAGCTTCACACGCATGCATGGCAATTGTACTGAGCTGTGGACATGACTATAGCGCCATATATAGCTTGCTTGTCCACAATCAGGCCAGTGATGACCTGACAATCTAACCACTATATATGATATGAAGCCGCACCTGTTGTAAGTATAGACCATATTTTACTGACACACTACTGTACTTGTGTTTGGTCAAGGTCAAATAAAGACATGCAAGATCCCATCTGCGTATATGTGATGCATGGGACATAAATCACATTTTAATAAATACTAAATATTATATTAGTATCATAATTAGTATGAAATCTTTGGATCTAGTTTTTTAACCCCAAGGGTTTAATTGTCAAAATGAAAAATTGTCAAAATAAAGCACAAAAGAAAGGTCATATAGAACTAGACTAGAAGAGGTCGACATATTTGTCAAGGCTGAAAGACTTGTGTGAAAAATGCACGACTCTTGTTCGGTTGGCAGGAAACTGATGGTTTCACGTGACATCGTGGGAACTCGTGTTCCAAGCGTCGCTAGCACGGTTAACTTGCATTATTGGGCCCTCATTTATAGAACACATGCATGCCGTGAGTTGTATATATTCCAAGAGGATATATAAACATAGCTACGTATAGCTAGATTGAGGTAAATACAATGCAAGTAAATCCAAACAAATCTATAAGGGGCACGCTGAAGACACTAGAGACATTGACGTTTGACAAGTGCCTAGTGTTTGACGAAGAGATAAAGTAAAGTGGGATGATTTAAAAAGACGGAACAGTTTAATGGGGATTGAAGTGTTCTTCAGATAGGATCGGTCACCTAACATGTGACGGGCTAGCATGAAGCTTACCCACACGGCATGGCTAGCAGCAGAGCTTGCCCGCCCACGCCTGTGCTCAAGCTAGCGAATGAATGCTTGTCCCAGGTTAGATGACTCTTACCTAAAAGAAAAGAGGGACGAGAGTGAAGGAATCTAGAAAGCACATTCCTAATGGGGCATTAGTGACTCTGTCTGTTTCAGAACTAAATTCCATCTCAAAAGTGCATTATTCCATCTAGGATGCCTTCGTCCCTTAAACCAAATACTACCAATTAAAGAGTTTTTAAGCAATAATTTTACACATAATCAACTATTATAGTAAAATTGATAACTTAGAGTAGTTTTTCTTTAACTCACTCTCTAAATTGTCATTTGAAGAGCATCTCCAAGAGCCTAATTGAAATTTAGATCACTTTCTATATCTTTGTACCCTCCAATACTTTTCTATATCTTGTGCATACTCTAGAGAGCCCTCTTTACTCTGTGCACCTTTGTCTAGTGAGAAATTCCAAACAAAGGATGTCTATATTTTGAAATCCAATTAAAGAAACTATTAGAAGGTATTTTTTTATTAAAATATCTATTTCTATAAATTAGAAAGTATATAAAGAGTCTCTTAGAGTTACTCTTACAAGAGATAATTCATAGTTTCTTTATTGCCAAGTAAAATTAAAATAGTGTGTGTTATTTGAATAATAACAAAAAAATCAGTTTATGATGAGATGTAGGAGAAGTGTTGAAGATAAAATGTGAAACGGCATAGAATCTATTCTAGAGGTCACAACAAAGAATTGGATGGTGTACGCATATCCTAAAGGACAGTTGGATGAGATGCAAATTGTTCTTCATCCATTAAACAACCTACTACAGCGCTTCCGAAACACTCAGGTGTCTTTTCTCGAGTGTAGCATTGCTGTGTAGTGGCATATAATACTGTTTCGATACCAGTTATGCACAAGGCAAGCTGGAACAAAAGTTGCAGATGGGGCAAACAAGGAAGCATACACATATTATGTGGCCAATCATTTCATGCACTTCCCCTCCGTGTTTTGCAAAGTAATAAAGGCCGCAATCATATGGTACGTAGTGCAATCTTTCACCTATCATCCCTATCTACACTCGTTTCTTTCTCTAGAGCCCGAATCCTACACACAGCAATCAGTCAGCAACACCCAAAAGGAACAAACAAACAAAGCAACAACCAGCCCCATGTCCTGACGACTCCTGAGGCCACAAACCAGACTGCCACGTACAGATTCCCTTCTCAACATCTCTATCCCACACAGTAGTCCCTCCCATGCAAGCAAAAAAAAACTTCTCCGTTGTACAGAACCACCAAATTCCCAGGAAGGCTTGGAGCAAAGCCACCCACATGTGGCGACAATGTGCAAGCTGATGCCATATAATTATATATTGATTAAAAGGATGTACTTGTGTTGGAGAAATGGTCCGTGCCATATGGACCAACTCTCTCTTTTTCCTTGGAGAAAGAATTAGACCAGAAGAGGGATCTGGATTCTGGAGAGATGCAGTTGGAACATGCTGGTATCTTGGATTTGGAGAGACTGAAGTATGTTACTAGTATTAAACTAGCTAGTATATTCAAGTGCAATCTTGCTCAGGGAGTTCTTTATGGAATCAGATTGTCATTGTGTGGTCTACCCATGCGCGTTGTTAGGTTTGTGAGCTTTGTGGATAAGATATTGCTAACCGTACTTTACCCCGACAAGGGGAGAAGTGTCAAAGGCAATTGAATAGTTCTTGTCGATGCAGACCGGATCGGATATTCATCATACAATATTATATTTTTAGGTGAAGCACATGCATTTGGCATGAAACTAGCTATTAAGGACCCGAAGAGGCATATTTTTTTTTGAGACACGAAGAGGCCTATTAAGGTAGTCAGCAATTAGCTTAACGAGCGTGCACAAATTAATTCCTGATGAAACTTTCAAAACGTACTTTTTGCAGCTCTAGCTTCTGGCCTCAAATATGACTTTAGCTCCTCTACTGTTCTAGAGAAAATAATTTTTTATAAAATACTATTAACTGATTTGTTGTGAGAGAAAAACACTGCTGATTGGCTGGTTGATTTGGCTGAAACAAATAGGTCTTATGCACCGCAAAAGTGTACTTCAAGTATTCACTGCTGGAGATAGAAACATTGATAATCATTTCCTTTTGACGGATGGATCAGACTAGCTATGGACAATCTAATTAACCATCATGTACTTACTATTTTAGCACAGCACAGTAGCCTCACAATCATGTTCAACAAAAGTGTGATTTTTTTTTGGGGCTCTTAGGAAAGTACGTAACATTATTGTAGCACAGGAGTAACTTGACATGCATCCACCAAAAATGTGTTTGCGCGCGCCTCGGCACTCGGCAGGCAGGCAGGCAACGGCCATCGCCATCCGCAGTGGGAACACAGTCGTTTTTAAGGAAAAACACTACTGAGCTCTACTGCAGCCGCGTCTGATGGCACCAACAAATAAACCCCCTCCTGGCCTTCTCCACCCCACTCAACCAACCTCGCTAACAAGAAGCCAAGAAAAGTAATGCTGCCCTCTCCTCTCCTGCAAGCTAGAAGAATGGAGGGCCAAGGCACAGCAAAGCCCTCCTCCTCCTCCTCCTGCCAAGCAGCTAGCAAGACCAAACCAACCCCTCCTCCCCCAATAATTGCGCGCAGCAAGCACAAGGGTTCCATGCTGGTGTTAAAGGATGAACATGGCCCCTGGTGCGGCTGCGGGGCCCTCGCCTTTAGACTCCCTGTCAGGGATTGATGACCTGATGAATGGCTGCAAGCAATATTATTGCATTTCGCAATGCAACAAACCAAAAAAATCCATACAAGAAAGCAACATTTTTTATTTACTATTTGTCATATAATAATAATAGAATAGTAGTGAACTACTAATAATATGAATAAATATGGGCATGCTGCATCCATCCACCGATCCACACCCTCAATTGGGACTGAGAATGGCTGATGATCTCCCCCCAACCCTCCATAGCTGAGCTGAGCTGAGCTTTTAACTGATATAGCTAGCCCCCCCTCCACACCACTCGCAATCCACACACTACTACACCTGCACTGCACTTGCTGCCTCTGCGACTGCGAGCAGGGGGTACTGACTGCCTCCCAGTTCCTGGCTGGCCGGCCGTGCCTGGCCTCGTCTTCCTCGGTGGCGGTGGTGCTGGTGTTGTTCGGTTGTTCCTCCACTCCCCTCCTCCCTATAGCTGCTAATCGCAGCAGCAACATATCCCCGCACAGCACTGGCTTCTTCGCCATCGGCCGGCCGGCACGGCAGCTAAGCTAGCTCTAGCTCTAGCCGCCGCTCAGCTCATCATCTCCCTCTGCTGCTCTGGCAGTTTGTTTAGTTTCTCTCTCCTCCCTATCAGGATAAGCTCAGCCTCAGCTCCCTGCTGATCTGCGGCATTTGCCCCTGTTCCTTCCCGTGCTTGATTTGTTCGCTTCTGTGCGCGGTGGTGCCCGGGCAATAACTCCCTCCTGGCTGGCTCGTGCTCGTTGGCGTTGGCGTTGCCACCCTCCCCGCGGCAGCGGCAGAGCAGAGCGGCCAGCTGCCCTGCCTATAGGATGAGAGGGACGGGGGAACCCAACAAACCGGCCGCCACGACGACACTGTCCTGGCCGTGAAAGACACGCACACACAGAGAGCGAGCTCCACCTCGGGCACGGGCACGCGGCGCCTAGCTCTGCACTGCACTCGCCGACGGGCAACGGTGGAGCGAGCTCGCGCGGCGTCCGTTTCCTTCATGGATTGGGATCTCAAGATGCCGGTTTCCTGGGACCTGCCCGACCTGGAGCACGACGCCGCCGTGCCGCCACCGCCCATCGCTTCCCCCGCGCCGGCGTCGGGCATTGCCGCCGCACCCGCAGCGCCTTCCGCCGCGCCGGCGGCCCCGCGCGGGACGCCGAGCCGGGGGGAGTGCTCCGTCGACCTCAAGCTCGGCGGGCTCGGCGAGTTCGGGGCGGCGGACGGGACGAAGGAGTCGGCGGGGGGGGGCTGCTGACAGCTGCGGCGGCGGCGGCGGCGGCGCCGTCCGCGAGCCCGATGAAGCGCCCGCGCTCGGGGCCCGGTGGCGCCGGCGGGGCGCAGTGCCCGTCGTGCGCGGTCGACGGCTGCAAGGCCGACCTCAGCAAGTGCCGCGACTACCACCGCCGCCACAAGGTCTGCGAGGCGCACTCCAAGACGCCCGTCGTCGTCGTCAACGGCCGCGAGATGCGCTTCTGCCAGCAGTGCAGCAGGTATGCATACACAACACATACAACAATTCCAGCCCACCAAAGCAAATCCCATGCCTTCTCAATTCGCTTCATTTGAAATTCAACGTCGCTGTAATTGCATTGCATGAACCTGGTTGCGTCGAAAAAGGGTCGTTTGCTTGAATTGTTGCCATGGAAATTGGCACTACTACCAATCAACAAACCGAGACTGATTGACGTCAGTCAATTTTTCGCCCCACAGGCCACAGCTTTCCCTTTTTACTGCTGGTTATTATTCCTTGCCTTTCCCTTTGTTCAAAGTGAAAATGCCAAATCACCTCTTTCCTTGGCCCTGCCTCTCTCTTTCTTTGCTTCAGATCCTCGCCAATTTGTCACTAACAGCCTCAGATATGATGATGAACTTGAGCTTAGCAATTAGCACACACCTGTCTGATAGAGTGGCGTCTTGCTTCATGGATGCATTCCACAGCTTTACCTTTCCCGGCTCCACCTTTTCAGCCTTTTCATATGAACGTACCCCGATCTTTTCCCTGTTTCCCTTTAGCATGTCAACAAGTATTACCTGAATTAACACCTCCTCTTTTTCTACTTGTGCATACCAACTTTCTAAACCATCAGTGAGAATCATTATCCGGCAAAAGCCAGGACGCACTTCATCTTCATGCGCTAGAGGATCATCTTTTCTTGTGTCAGACTGGCAATTGATGCTTCTTCACCTGACCCCTGTATAGCTTTCGTTTAAAAGTGAATATTAAATTGGAATTCGTATTTGGGATGGGGTTTTGATCCGGCATCAAAGTGATGCTTCTCTGCGTTAGTACTCCTATAAATCAGGGAGATCACATTTTGAATCAAATACACAGACCAGAAGCTGGTCTTTCCGATAGAATTGTTTAAGGTGCATAGGCACTTAATCAGGATCTATGCAGTTTTAGCTTTGAGAGGAACTCCTCTCAAACTTTTTTTTTGAAAACCTTTCCTCGCTGATTTAATAATGAGATCCATATGTTTGTTGCATTTTTTTGTCATGTATTCTTTGTTTGTTTGTGTGGGTGTGGGTGGTGGTGTGGGGCTCTTTATTTAATTTCCAGCAGAAACTGGCCTACCACGTCTACCTTGCTTGCTCCTGGTCTGCTAGGTGCTGGCCATGAACTGCATTTATGTGCAGGAAGGCAAATATATGTCTGAGGCGTAGAAATTTGCTATTTGAGATCCAGTAAGTGAACCTTTTCTGCATAATTTTTGTGTAGCCATTTTGTCTTAGTAACCAGCAACATAGCCTGGAAATCAACTAGGCCCGGCACTGTATATATAGTTTTTTGGGTACATTGTTGCCATAATGTGAGCTATTTTCAGAAAATTTAACTGGTTTCTTACTTTTGTCCGCAAGTTAAATTTTTGTTGAACAATTTCAGATTGATATATAGATTTAGTCGTCATCTGAGACAAGCTCAATACCCCCAATTTGAAATCTTAGTAGTACTATATGCTATCTAAAACCTCTTGTGTCAGCCTCTCAGGAGGCTGCTTCAAATAATTTCAGTTGTGTGTGCCCCCTTTTATATGTTGACCAACTACCTGTGTATCTGCTACCTTTAAACAATGCAAATACAACGCTTGTGTTGTTTTGTCTCATTTCTTATGAAAATTTTATATTCAGTGGGGCTGCAAGCTGCTTTTCCAATGATTGATTACCTTGCCTAGTAGTAGAGCAAAGTGAGATTGCCATACTGCTTTGCAGACTTTATCAAGTGCTCCTCAGTGTTCCAACAAGTCGGTAGGGTGCCGTACTGGCATGTATCTGTTGGAACCATTATACCGTGGTCCAGATGCCCACAAGGAGTTGTACAACTTTTCTGTGCTCGAGAGGTCCTGAACGTGAAACTTTTATCTAGTCTGAAGGCCCCATGCAACCAATTTGTTAACTGACATTCGGAAATCTGAGTGGTCCAGCTGTGTACTTTTATTTTTCAAGGCAGGCGAGTACTATTTTTAAATAATGGGTGATAAAACATGTGCTTCTTTCTTCTGTGGCCATGAGCAGCAATTTCAGCCCCACTCTGAATTTGAATTATTTATTACGTGCATTATACCCTGTAATGTGGCCTTTGTTTAGAAGATTATGTACATCAACATCAATGGTGATATGTCCCGGCTATTGAGAGATCAATTCTATTTGTTTTTCCTTGGAATTTTCGTGATGTTGATATGCATAATGAAGACAGACTATCATTAGTTTTGCCTGCTGCGTGGATTCCTTACCGTTGATTTGTTTATTTAGGTTTCACTTGCTTGCGGAGTTTGATGAGGCCAAGCGCAGTTGTAGAAAGAGGCTTGATGGGCACAACCGGCGCCGCAGGAAGCCACAGCCAGATACCATGAACTCTGGGAGCTTTATGACAAGTCAACAAGGTATATATTGTGTTTCTGTTCAGCGACCACCTTACATCTCCTATATGATACTATGATAGTCCATAGTAAATCCATCAAAATGCTTCAATGCATTTTTTTTTTCCCAACTGCAATTGATCATCAATTCTGGAATGTAAAACTGAACTTTTGGTACTAATCTATAGCTTTAAAATAGCAGCCACTTGGGCACAATGCGCTTTCAACCTGGACCTCAACATTCAAATTACTAAAGAAAAACTCAGCAGTGCTGCACATTTCAGTGTTCAGACTTGATTGTTTCGTGCCTGTTTCTTTCATGACGAGTGTTCAGGCTTGTTTTCGAGTGCAGGGACAAGGTTCTCGTCGTTCCCGGCTCCGAGACCGGAGCCAAGCTGGTCTGGAGTCATCAAATCCGAGGACAGCTCATATTACACACACAATCCGCACCCCGTGCTCAGCAACAGGCCGCACTTCGCCGGCGGCTCCACGTCGTCGGCGGCCTACTCCTCCAAGGAAGGCCGGCGCTTCCCGTTCCTCCAGGACGGCGACCACGTCAGCTTCAGCGCCAGCGCGGCGGGGACGCTGGAGGTGTCCACGGTGTGCCAGCCCCTCCTTAAGACCGCCCCGCCGCCGCCCGAGAGCAGCAGCAGCAACAAGATGTTCTCCGACGGGCTCACCCCCGTGCTCGACTCGGATTGTGCTCTCTCTCTTCTGTCATCCCCCGCCAACTCCTCCAGCGTCGACGTGAGCCGGATGGTCCCGCCCGCGGAGCACATCCCCATGGCGCAGCCCCTCGTCCCCAGCAGCCTCCAGCACCAGCACCAGCACCACCACCAGTTCGGCAGCTCCCCGGGCTGGTTCGCCTGCTCCCAGGCCGGCTCCAGCGCCGTCTCCGCCGCGGGCACCGGCGGCGGTGGGTTCGCCTGCCCCGCCAGCGTGGAGAGCGAGCAGCAGCAGCTCAACACCGTCCTGGTGCCGAGCTCCGACGGCGGCCACGAGATGAACTACCACGGCATCTTCCACGTCGGCGGCGAGGGGTCCTCCGACGGGACGTCCCCTTCGCTCCCCTTCTCGTGGCAGTAGCCTCCGGTTCAAGCGGCCAGTAGTGATGGGTTCAGCTCACTAGTTTCCTGTTCTTTCTGTGTTTTATTATTCTCTGCTCCCTCCTCCCTCCGTTTTTAATTTCTCCTGTCATTTGCTCTTTTCTTCGTTTTGCATGCCTGATGCATGCAGCCTGAAAGAACTCGCATAAATTAGTGCCGGGCGAATTTCCTGAAACCTTTGTTATATCTTACTGGTTCTGGAAGCGTACGTGTCCATCGACCGAATCTAGAGTTCAAGACAAGTTTGGGTTTGGTGCACATTTTCGTGAAGTAAAAACGATAAATGAACGTAAAGTTTAATGCGCGCACTGTCACGTTTTTAGGGAAGGGAACGACTGTGGCCTGGCCTGCGTGCCTTGGGGCCTCCAGAGCCTGCTATACTAGGCCTGCCACGCATGGGGCCTCGCGAGCATGCTACACTGGGCCTGCCGCCTACTATGCATTGAGTCCTCTCGCACTCATATGCTTGCGGCTCTTTTTCTTATTCTTTTTATTTTTTTAGTTTTTGTTTTATGTGAGATTTTTCTTTTTATTTTGTATCCTTTAATATTTCATATATTATTTTGTTTTTTATTTTTCTTTATTTTTTTTCTATTTTCATTTTCAGTTCTTGTTCCGGTAGTTTTAGTTTCTTCTTATCTTGTATACTTTAGTTTTTAGTTTGTTTTCAGTCTATTTTTTTCAATTTCAGTTTTTAGTTAAGTTTTTTATTTTAGTTTTTAGTCAAGTTTTTTTTTAGTTTTCATATAAAATCTTTAGATTTTTTAAGTAGCAAATTTAGTATTACATGGTAGCAACTTTTTATAAATTACAAGCAAATTTTTACATATAAATTGTGACTAAAATAAAATTCATTGAATCATAGGCAATATAATAATTTAGCTCCAGGTTGTAAATTGTCTTGTTTGTATCACTATCACTATTTTTAAAAGCCTCCAATTGGCAAGACAAGTCATGTTTCGTTATTTGCAATGTGGTTTGTAATAACTTACCCTCTCTAATTGGTAGCTTATACAATGTTTATTTCAATATTTTGCCCATCGTTACCCGCTAGTTGGTAGTTTATTTTAGAGGTTAGTACTATGTAAATAATATAGAATAAATTTATTATATTCTCATGGTGATATATATATATATATATATATATATATATATATATCATGTAGATTTTTTAGTATATTCTATATATATATATAATTTTAGTAAATTTTTTATATAGTAGCAACAATTTTAGTATTTTAGTAGCAACTTCTTTTATAAATCTTCTAGCATACTTTTACACATAAATTGCTATTGAAATACAATTTTTTTGAAATATAGGCAAGTGTTGGTCTAGTTTTGTTCGTCTCATCGCGTATAACATTTTGGTGCAAACAAAATTAAAAATGGATATATCATTTAAAAGTTACAGACAAGTTAAATGAAATATTCTATTTTTGATTTCCGTGCCGGCTTAAACCACATGCAAGCAACGGGGAGCAGGTCAGGTGCTTGCAGTACAGTGCTTGCACTTTTTTTTTAGGGGCGTGGGCCCATACAATTTGAGCGGATCGGGTTCTTGCGATGCAGTCTTTGCGTGGCCTTTTTTAGGGGTGTGGGTGCATATAGCTGGTGCGGGTCTTGTCGGGGCGCAGACGAGTGGAGGGGTCGCGCGCTTCCCTTCTGCGCGACGGGTCACGCGATTAACCGCGTCCATGAATGAAACATAATATTACTATTGTAGTTTCTTTAAAAAAAATTACTTGAACCGTTGCATTTGTAAGTTCGGTGTCCATCAGCCGAGTCAAAACAAGTTCGGTGTACAATGACGACGGTTTGTGTGAAATATATGCGAAAAAATTGGCAAGGGTTAATCTCAATCTCAAGTTTTTTTTCCTGGTAATAATAATAATAAAAGTGTACAACAGAGAATGTTTTGGGCCACGATGAGCGATGTTTGGTACTCCTACATGCTGCCAACTGTAGTAAGTAGGCCTCGTAGGCTTTCCGAATGGTCCAAAGCAGAAATTGCACGGCCTGCGACCTGCGTTGCTGGTTTGTGCCGGATGGGCCAAGAAGGCTGGATGTGTGCGTTGGCCCGGGTAATGAATGGTTCTGCCCCGCTTTCTTTTACCCGGGCGACACCCGTTTTTTCCCGACGACTCGATTGACGATCGCAGGGGCAGACGCAGACCCACGACGACATCGGCCATGTCCTAGGCGGCGCCGCGGCGAGGAGGCCGGACGCCAGAGATTGCGGCAACACGATGACAGAAGAAAGAACATAATTAGTATCAATCTTTGAGTGTGTGTACCAGGGAGACCAGCGAGATCAGGGATCATCAATTCGCCCAACGTCAGTGTTAGATCATGTTATGATGTGAATTTTGTAACACATTGCATTGTTTTCTTCTTAATTGTATTTCTTCTTGGCTTGAATCATTATTTAAAATCCCTATAGCACATTTAATGAAATAAGTAGAAGTACCAATATAAATATTTACATACATGCATGCACATTCACTAATGATTAAACAATGTTTTCTAATTAGTATCTGTATCTCAAAATTTAGGGTAAACCCCTATTTTTCGAGCTAATACCCCATACAGTGCTATCAGAAAAAAATGGTAAGAGACAGAAAGGACTAAATTGCTCTACATGCTTCACCAACTACATGATCAAATTATTAGTCTACATGCTTCACCGGCGGCTACATTGTTTGAAATTGATCGAGTCAAATTTTTGGGCCAGGACGGTGGAATGGTTCGCCTACGTTTCTCATCTGGGCCGGATGGGCCAGGTAGGCAGGACGACGCGTTGTAACATGCTGCCCCATATAAGATTGTGTCCGCCTTTTACGCGAAGAAAGAGCACTGCACGTCTGTCTGTCTGTCCGCATAGCTCAAAGTCACAGTTGGCCACATCAGAAATCATCATAGGTACACGTGTTGGTTTTTTTTTTCTCTCGTCCGTTCTGGTAGGCACGAAGTCAGTCCGGAACCGGACGGCCGGAAGGGAGAATAAACCGTAAGAGCTGACCGTCACGTCGCGTCGAGCTCGACCGGCGCCGTCAAACAGCGCCTTCACAGCAGCATCGAGGCGCTGCAACGACGGTCGACGGCGGCGGAGTCTCCGGGAGTCTGATCAGCTGATGCAATGCTATGCTACATACAGTATGCATGTCTGAATTCTGGCTGGTATCTTCGATGAACGAAAACCGTGGGCGTACGTAGTGGTCAATCGTTATTGTTTGTACACGCAAGCTAGCGACTAGTACGGCAGTGGCGGATTTAGGATTTTGATCATGGGGGTATGAACCTAATTGATATAGTTCTTTAATGATATATAGTCGCACTGGCGGATCCAAGATTTCTATCATAAGAGAAAAAGAAGAATCAATTTTACAAATTTACCTTTTCTAACTTATTTTATTATTAATTTTATATTGTATTTGTGCACTATTTACTTTGGTCTTGTATACTTTATTACAAGAAAGTGTGACAGTATGGGGTTTGAAGCCTACTTTTTCTCTCGAATGAGCACTTTTCCCTGTAAAGATTACTATTTGATAAGGTGTTCCAAGTAATAATGTATTATAGCTAATATATATACTTAGTATTTGTACAAAAAATTTGGGGTACAGCTGTACCCCCATGCACCAACACTACATCCGCCCCTGCAGTATGGTAGTGGTCAATGTTACTCCACGTCTACAAAATCAAGAAAAGTTGATCGTTCATCATGCGTGCCCCAGGTGAGGAGCCAGGTAGCTCGCTAAACAGTAACACAGTCGTAGTCGTAGAAGAGAGGATGGAGCGTGCTCTGCACCCTTTTCCCGGCCCCGGCCTGCAGGTGTAGTTGTGCTTTTGTCTTGGATTTCAGCTTCACACAGCCTACGCATTCCATTCGATTACGTTGGCCTCCCTTTTTTTTTTTTTTTTGTTGTTTGTAACGGGGGAGGAGAGCTCGCTCCCACCCCCACCAATTCATTACTTAGGACCGAAATACACTACATACTATATTGCAAGTCAGAAAACAGAGGGCAGTCGATATATATCATAGTGCTTGCTGACTTGGAAATCAGGCCTGGACGAGATATTGCGGGCCGGAGAACTCACCCCTCAAGAGAAGGTGTTCCGTACGAGTTTGCTTTTGTGCACGCAGGGCAGCTGTCGTCTTCCAGTTCCAGGGTCATCTTCCGCTTTAACATCCGAGAAGAAGCGAACTTCAGGCGGCGCGCCGTTACCCCCAAACAAACTTACAGATTCCGTTAACTTGGTGCTTAATTAATCTTCCCTGATGACCATCGATCCGAGCGGGGCAACGAGTGATACGCACACGAACACTAGCTACGGTCATCACGACAGCAAGGCGTAGACACTCTAGTTGGCAGTTTGCCACGCCACGACGTTAGTCCGGTTCCGCTCTCTCGCACGGCACGGCGCACGCCATGCCCGGCCGGCGGATTTTGATGGATTGCCCATTGGTTGCATGCAAGGCAACAAACAAACGAACGAACGAAAAAGCGTTGAAAGAGACACACACGCACGCATCTTTACCGCGCCTGGCGGCCCCAGTGGCAGTGGCCCCTCCAGCACCGCGGCGGAGAGGGACGGGCCGATAAAGCCCGCAGCACCACGCCCCGCATCATGCGCCGATGCCCTGATGCCCATCGCCGGATCTGCGCTGCGCACCCCGAACGCTTTGTCCCTCCGGTCCGTCGCAGGCGTCTCCCGCGCCCCGCATGGCGGCGGATTGATGGGCATGGCATGGCACGAACGGGGAAGGCGCAAATCAAGCCACCGCCAGCGCGCGCGGGCGAGCACCACAGCCCCCGCGCTATGCCCATGCCACGCCACCGGCGAAGCCCTCCTGCGTCAGGTCACATTCACAAATCAAAATCACAAGTCACGAGACATAACACATGGAGATGCAGATGCACCGGCAACCGCGGCCACGTCCGATCGGCATCGGCAGCCAGCAGCCGGCAGCCAGCCCGGCGTCGACACGTGGTGCGGGTGGGGGCAACGGTACGACGACGCCGACGCACGCCCCACTCGGCCACGGGGTCACCTCGCCTCATCGGCACCCGGCCGGCGCTCCTCGTCGCAGCCGAATATCCCTCGGACGGATCGGACGACGGGACGGGGCTCGCGTCAGGCGGCACCGCGCGCGGTCCGTTGGGTACTTTGATTTGCCTCCGTCCGCTGCCGGCTGCCCGTTGGTTGGTTTCAGACGCCGGACGACGCCGTGTCCGGCTCCGGCGCCTGTGCAGTGCAGAGCGGGCGTCCGCAGGGCGCAGCCGCGCGGCTCTCAATTCTTCTCGCGCCGGTACGGGTTGGTCATGATTTCTGAGTTTGGTCAGGGACGAAGAAGGTGCATGGTGGGAGTTTCTGGTTAGCCCCTCTGGCTATTCGAGTATTGCAGATGGGTTATTAGGCTATGCGTGCTTCATCTTGTCATCTTGTGCGCGCTGCAGCCCCTGCGTGGCAGGTTTATTGGAGCAACTACGCTGTCCATATATGCTGCTCTGTCGCCCCCCATCCCCAAAAGAATTAACAAAGTTTGTACTATACAATATTAGCAGTATTTTTACAGTGCAAATAAGTTTATACTAAAAATATATGCAACGAGTCATCTAATGATATTAATTATGCACCACAAATATTAATATTTTCTTATGTATATTAGTCAAAATTAAAAATAGTTACCTTAATTACAATCTTATGGAATGGATTAAGTATGTGGCGTGTTTAGTGTTTTCTCTGGAAGAAATTTCTGATCAGCTAAACGCATAAACGTGGAATGCTAATAGTAAGGAATGTTTGGTCCTCCAGAAATTTCGTCCATAACTTGGTTTAGTGACAAATTTTAGCAAGCTAGTAGATTTTGGCATTGGCTAACTGAAAGATAATGGAAAAAAAACTTGGTTTATTTTAGCGTTGAAGAAGAATCTAACCAACCTGTTACAACTCAAAACTCTAGGTAAACAAAGATTTTTTTTATAATAAAACAATTTCAAGACCCGAAAGCTATCCATAGGATGCAAAGCATCTTATTGGCTTGGTCTCCAAAGCATCTTAGTGGCGGAGTTAACAAAAAGAACTTTTTTTTGCATAGACTTTTTAATAAAACCATCTCAATATGGTGAAAACCATCCATCACTGTTTTTAAAAAATTTTATGGGTATTGCCTTGTTGTCCAAAGTTTGACAAGCCGCCCACCATGAGCACATGTTGATCCTCACAACATGTTGCAATGAGGTCTAGAACTAAAGACAATGGGCCTCTTGAATACCTATAGAAGATAATTGAGTCGATAATTTTTAAAAACAACTTTGTCCCTTTAGCGCATGGACGAACAAGGACCAAAGATTTGGTTAATAATCTTATTACTTTGATTTTAAAAACAATGTCTTCAATTTGTCATAAACAATATTATTTGGTCCGGCTCATCCAATTCCGATCCAAATATGCCATAATGTATTGGAGGTAGTAATTAATACACTATGATTGGATCCAGAGCAATCAATGGTTTTCAATTATATTTTACTCCAGTCCGTGAACAACAAACATATTTTAACCAGAGAAAAGTAGTATCTTTTCAATTGCTATTTTTTTTAATATCGTTTCAAAGGCATTTCGAGTAAAAATCTTCTAATGCCCGTTTCATGACATAAACTTGCATATAATTTGATAAAAAATAGTCAAAAAAATGCATGTGTTTAAAATTGAACAGTTAAGGTTCGTTCTTGAGAAATGTCCCTAACATTAAAGCGTGATATTTTAATTTCCCTAGCATAATAATATCTTGGAGGAACATTGCATGAGTTATCGATTTAAGTTAGATAGAGATGCATACACACAACATTTAGTTATTTACACATCGGTATCTGGTTCTTCCTATAGGCATGCCAATTTTACCAAATCAGTGATGATGGCTGGTTGGGTTCACATCCGAAGCAGATCAAATCAAGATGAAACTAGAGATCCATCGTCCTTTTGAGAAAATATCGCAACAGATATGGAAGTGATAAAGTCCAGGACTCCACATGATCTTACACACAAGTGCACACATGCCGGAAGTCTCCCGATCGAATCCCTAGGCAGAAACGGATCGCGTGTAGCGTCTCCTTTCTGGAAAAAGCGATGCAACGCAAACGGACCGATCGAGGAGGAGCGGCTCTCACCACGTCACCCGTGGTGCGGAGCTCCGTCCTTGTCTGCACGAACTACGGCAATGGCGACCGACCTCTCTCTCTCTCCTCTTCCGAGATACTATGATGCATGCGAACCAGAACGGCATGTCTGCAGGCTCGATCGCTGCACGCATGCCTGCCCGTTGGAAGACGCCGGCCGGAACGAGAACGGATCGATCCAGCTCGATGGAGGAAAGAGGAAAGCAGCGCGCATTTGGGCTAGCCGTAGCAGCTTAGCAGTTAGCAGGGGAGGGGAGGAGGGCCTCTCTAGCGGCAAGGGGGCCTTTGCCCAAAACCACGATAAGCCGAGGTTCCATCTGGAAAAGTCCACGCCCTTTCTCACCCTTTTCCCACAGAGCTGCCTAGTATCGCGACCTGTCGAATCCTCACTGGTCTATTCAGCTCAGCAATGAGGGAGAGAGAGAGAGAGAGAGAGAGAGAGAGAGAGAGAGAGAGGGGGGGGCGAAGGGGAGGCTGACACATGGCCGGATATTGAGGCGAGGAATTGAATTTTGATTAATGAATGCAAAAGGTGGCGTGTGAGTGTGAGGACAGAGGCAATCACGAGACGGGAGGGGTTGGCCTTTCGCCTCTAGGGTTCCGGGTCGCCCACCACCTTACCGGAAATGGCAATGCGGGACGCGCCCCAATCACTCACCACCCCTTTCGTCTCGCCCTTTTAACCCACCCAGTCGTCTCCTCCACCCACTCCTCCTCCTGCCTGCGCTCTCCGCCTTTTTTCTCCACTTCGCTTTTGCTTGCTTCCATCGACTAGCTGCTAGCAGCTCCGGTGGTGTGCGGTAGTCTCTCGATCTCTGTGTGTGTAGTCGTAGCTGCAGCTGGGGCTAGCTGGAAGAAGGCTTGGGAGCCATGGGGAGGGGGCGGGTGGAGCTGAAGCGGATCGAGAACAAGATCAACCGCCAGGTCACCTTCGCCAAGCGCCGCAACGGCCTGCTCAAGAAGGCGTACGAGCTCTCCGTGCTCTGCGACGCCGAAGTCGCGCTCATCATCTTCTCCAATCGCGGCAAGCTCTATGAGTTCTGCAGCGGACAGAGGTATACGCACGCGTGACTACCACGCAAAAATATACATGGTGCATGTGTACGGTCAGTGACCGGAGGCCGCAGATCCTACCGGATCTGACCTCCGGGGAAGCGCGGGGGGTGGCGGGTGCTTTGGACGGTTTTTGAGCTTGTTTGTAGGGCGTAGTTTCACGGGGATCTCTGGGCGCCACAGGGTGGATCCTGCATGGCCGAGCTCTTCATTTCTCATCTGTGCTGATCTGTGATTCGTTTTTTTGAGGGTTTAATTTGGGAGTAGAAACCTGGTGGATTTCTTTGGGAATTAGGGTTCTGGGTTGCTCCTTGGCTTGTGAAGTGTGATCTTAGTAGATCTGGTGAATTTTCCTTTGCTCCAGGGGTTGTGGATTTGTATTGAATCTATAATTGGTCTGGAGTTGTCACGAACTTCCAGTTAAATTAATCGCGTATTTGTATATTCATAAATAAAAAGCTAGTAGCTACAAAATTCGGGTGAGTAAAAGGTGAATTTGTCATGCTGCATGGACATGTAAGCTTTCAACCGGGACTGAATCAGGCCGTTTTGCTCAAAATTTTCTTTTGTCTGTTTTGGACACTATTTGCTAATCTTAGCTTTTTTTTTTCTTTTGAAATGATTTAACAATCTTAGCTTAGAAACAGATCATAGTTCAAGCATATATGGACATCGTCGTGTTGCTTATTATTAGTAGCTGATGTTCTAATAAATGTAGAGACTCTTGCAAAAAAATATTTTAGGTTGTTTTCACTTCTGAGAAAATAAAAAAGAATTTCTTTTACCACCAAATACACGAGATTAAAATGATATAAATGCTCTCTCCCTTTGTCCCTCCCTTTGGCATATTGTTACGAAAAGTTCTCAGTTACAGTCTTTTTATCATATATATATATATAAAAATAGGAATATACTTTGACACATATTGTTACGAAAAGTTCTCAGTTACAGTATTTTTTTATATATATATATATATATATATATATATATATATATACCTAGATCATGTTCTAAAACTGAACAGGGCATTAGATCAACATCTGTTTTCATTGAATGACCTAACGGACTATTAAAATTAATCCATCAGCATTATTATCTTGGCCAAGTAAGCCTCTCACAAGAATCTCTGTATGTACTGAAATTTAGATAATTTTGTCTAACCTTTTTCATTATTGTGGACAGAAAAATATAACTACCTATATCTGTTAATAACTGCAAAGACTAAGATCAAACCATATGGTTGGTTAATCTCACACTTTTAAAATTTTCGTACTCCATAGGAAAACCTCATTATTTTTGCAAGGATCTGTAATTGATTTATTTATTGAAAAATGAAGAGAAAGCTGGATAATTGGCGTTATGTTCCAACTCTTTCATTTTGGCTAAGGCTTTGTGTCCTTCATACAGGATTAAATATTGTTGGGTTGGGATGCTGAAAATTTTCTGTACACGGCTGCATGTTCTAGCAAGTGCAAGCATATATTAGTATTTTAGTTCTAAATTTGGAATTAGAATCCTCAATTTTATATTTGCAATTTGCAAGTGTCAGAACTACTAGAATATGGCTTCGTCACTCCAAGATTTGTTTTGTAACCAGGATAGTATATTATCAGTTTCATTTTCTTTCTGAAAAGTTAAACATGCTCATCTTCTGACCCTCATAATTTATTTAGTAATATTAAAAGGTTTCCATTGAAAATGTAAAGCAAATGTGTTTAATCCATCTGGAAGTCTGAAACTTCATTTGGTAGAGGTAGGGTGTGTGTGTGTGGGGGGGGGTTTGGTTGTGTGCGGGTGCGCTAAGTATACATTAATAGGTTTATTTTGTAATACTATTTGTGTATAACTGAACACCTTGTACACAAGATTCCTAGGACTGACATGGGGATATAAACTAGAGGGTACAATCAAGTGTCAGGTTTCAAATGTCTGTGGTTGTGTCCAACTGTCTCCTCACCTTTTCTGATCGAATTGTCCTTTCATTTCACTATAGTTTTCAATCCCTGCCCGCAAAATCCTCCAAGGCAAAGTTTTATCACATGTCCCTTCCAGGGTCTATACAATTGATACCTAGTGCTCTACTAGTAGTATTTTATGTTGATGCATGCATATCTTCAACATATACTCTAGTATACTAGATTATTTTGTTCACTCATGTCTAGCTTTTTCCTCTCTCAAAGTCTAAAGTATGTCGGGGCAACTGACACTCCCGTGGTATAGGAGAAAATTAGTATTCTACGGTATAGTAGATGGGTTAAGCCATAATTTTATACTGTTTTATTCGTTGGAAAGTCTTGTAAGCTTAAATCAGGAAGTTTCTGTGATACATATAACTGTGATAGATGTAAATTACACTAATTTATGTGAACTTGAGGTATCAATATGTATCCAGCTTGTATATAACTATGAAATAAAAGTCCAGTTGCATATTATGACCCTAGTTGAGATTGATTCGTCTTCTCTGAACACCACATTCTCTACTGCTAACTATCCATGCTAATTTTGAACTTGTAGCATCACGAAAACACTTGAGAGGTACGAAAAAAGCAGTTATGGAGGTCCAGATACTGCTGTACAGAACAAGGAGAACGAGGTAATATAAGAGCTTGACACTATTGAATCAATTTCTCATGAGTTATCTTCTGTTTTAGTATTTTCTCATCCAAAAGATTCTAGGTCATGTTTGGTTCCCAGCTAGCCGGAACTATCCATGCACGCTGTGGCGTCGCCACACTTGCAGCGCCAAAAACAGTTCCCAGACACCTGTAGTGAGTTTTACTGTTGTAGCTTAATGCAAAAAGATGTGTCATGCCTAGCTTTATTTGCAATCCAAACAGCTATGTCAGCATGTGTGGCAGCCTCAACTTTGCTGTGGCGTGGAACGACCAAACATGCTCCTAATACTCTTTGATTCGAAGCAATTTTAGATTTATATTTATCAGATTATCTTCATGAGTGGAAATCTCATTGTGAAAATTAGAAGATACTAGTGGCTTTGTTCTCATTTGAAACATACAATTACTACAGAATATCTTTGTTTTATTCAAGTGAACATCGTGTAGCGCTAGCAATTCCTTAACCTTGATGCCATCAATCATTTGTTTCTTTTTATTGCATGCACTTGCAAAGTATGAGTTAGAAATAGAATCATGGCTGTATAATTCATATGATGTAGAAGACGCAATTTTGCATTGAGCTGTTTTCAAAGATGATAGTTCCAAATATCATTATTATGTGAGAACTGATCTTTCATTTTTCATCCCTAGTGCCCAGCCACTATTTGCTCTTAAAGCACTTAATTCTTACTTGTTTTTTTCGATATCTTTTTGTACTGAAGGCCTCTTATTTTGCAGTTAGTCCAGAGCAGTCGTAATGAGTACCTTAAATTGAAAGCAAGGGTGGATAATTTACAGAGGACTCAGAGGCAAGTTGAGTCTACGTACTTATCTTGAGTTCTATCTTCGTGACAAGGAATTTCCTGCTCTTACACCCAATTGACGTTAACCGTAGATAAAATTGCTATGCATGTTTGGGAAATTTCATCAAAATAAGTTTCGTGGTACTGTCATTTTCTGTGTATGCGCTGTTACCAGGGAAACGAGGGGGAAAATATTTATGCATTCTTTGTTTGCCCTATTTATTTAGGTGATTAACTAGCCAGTACAAATAGATTGATTGCATGGCTAAACCATTGGGTCTTCGTCAGCATATATGCACACCTAAAAGGAGTTTCAGAATTGTCATAAGTCATAACCCTCTAGATTAGCTATCAATTGATGGAGGCTAAATGAAGAAACCATAGTTTAATCACAATGAAGTTAAAATGAGCTTCTTAATGTGAATGTGGAATGCTTAGCTAAGATGAAGATAATTGATTTTGGCTTTATTGCTTACAGGAATTTACTTGGTGAAGATCTGGGGTCACTTGGTATCAAAGAGCTTGAGCAGCTTGAGAAGCAACTTGATTCATCCTTAAGGCACATAAGATCCACAAGGGTAATTCATTGAACAGACCATTTCCTGATGCTTTAAAATGATTTTTGGATGAAGCTAGTGTTGATAGCACAGTACTTCATATTTCTAAATTAATGGAACACTTTGGATATAGAGTACTCTATATACAATTGTGATCATCATTTAGTTGCCAAGAAGACCCAGCTATATATATAGTACTTTTTATTTCACAATATTCCCATTATTGCCTATATTTTCTGCGACTAGTTCATTAATTAGGTATGCCTGGAATTTGAAATATGTAGAATAATCACCATTCTTCTCATATAGGCATGAATGATTTAGTATTTTATATCTTTCAAATGCTGATCAAAGAAATTTCTGCTTTTGCAGACACAACATATGCTTGATCAGCTCACTGATCTTCAGAGGAGGGTATATGCTCTTAACATGATAAATTTTATGAAGATTTATATCTGTAGATATTTTTTAGATAATTTCTACTTAGATAAGAGCATAGGTAATATTTGAACTACTTAATGATATCGCTAAACCATGTGCCAGGAGCAAATGCTGTGTGAAGCAAATAAGTGCCTTAGAAGAAAGGTATGCATGCGCCTTACCATGTCCCTTAAGTACTGCAAACATAATTTACCAGCTGGTTCTATTCAGATACTCGGGAAAGCATCTTATTATTTTAGCTTTGTCATGTTTTGGGTTAAAATAAATGGAGTATATATATCAATGAACAATTCAGCTCTTCAAGTTAAGATATCATTATATTAGCACCGTAGTCTATGTATATATATATATATATATATATATATATATATATATATATATATATATATATATATATATATATCTCGCAAATACATGTGCAATAGACACATCAAATTGAGTTTCCATCAACACAAATACACATTAATGCTTCTTGCTGAACCAGCATTCACTTTATATACATGGTGTTTGTCTAATTGTCTTAATACATCTGTGAACGGTTTTTTTGTTGCCCAGAATGTTTTGCATCTTTGAATAAGTTTGGCATAAGGAATATTGTAGTTCAACTGCGGCAACATAACTGTAATTCGTATAATAAAACCTTTTTTAAAACATATATTGCCCATCTTGTTCATTTGACTGCTATTACAGTATGCATGTGTGATAGCAGTACTTGTACCAACTAAACGAGCATTTCAGGGGGATTTGCGAGATTAATGAGGTTTCTTAACGTGATTGTTTTGCAAATAAAAGCTGGAGGAGACTAGCAACCAGGTGCATGGCCAAGTGTGGGAGCACGGTGCCAACTTACTCGGCTACGAGAGGCACTCCCCCCCACAGCAGGCCCCATCACATGTTGGCAATGGATTATTCTTTCATCCCCTGGAAGCTGCAGCGGAGCCAACCCTGCAGATAGGGTATGTCATATATGTACCTGCAGATGCATCCTGTGCCTTCGGTAGATCCTAGCTAAATAAAGCGCAGTCCTGCCTTCTGTGCCTTCTTGTGTTAATTTGGCATGCATGTTTGCAGGTTCGCTCCGGAGCATATGAATAACTTCATGCCGACATGGCTACCCTGAATATGGATCTCTGAGGCAAAGGAAATAAATAAAGATGCGATGTAGCATCATCTTCTACTGCAAGAGTGACAGTTGTGTTCCAGTCACATATATATGTGACCTAGTTTGTGTGTCGATGTGTCGAATTGCATATGTTTGTGATTTTGTTATATGTAATGTAATCACAAATGAAACATGCAGGACTAGTTGCTTGCTTGACGATGTATTTGTGTACCCGTGTAAAAGCTGTGCGCCACAACATATGCGTACTATGCTGCTTTCTGCATACATAAATTAAAGGCCGGTGTAATGCCTGCACATTTCATTATCTGCATTGGAGTACAAGTTTTAAGTGCGTTGGGTGTATATATGGGTCTGAGTGGTTACCTATGTATTAATCTAATATCAAGACCTGTGCAGTGCAGTTTGCATATGTTTTGCTGCCTGTATGCAGGCTCTGTATGCAGGCTTTAGCTAGTGCTTAAAGCAGACTAAATGCTATATATTAGCGTATGTTAGATTTGATCATGCTAATATATCAACCCAGGTTAAAATTTTATGAGATATTAGCTAGGCATTCCCCGCATTGCTTCGAGAGTTTAAGAAGTGGTACAATAAATTTTGTATACAAATTTTTGGGTAGAATAGATGACACATGATATATATATAGTTTTCACAATAACAATAATACTATTATGTAGTTGGTAATACCTGTGAGTTGCTGCCGTATAACTAAAACAAATTAAGGAGTGGCTAAAGGTCTAGGCTGCTTTCACATTTGCTTTTGGCAGTCATAATGTCGTTAGGTACAATGGCTAGAGAGTGTGACTAGTTTCTTCTTCTTCTTCTTCTTCTTCTTCTTCTTGGACCTTCTCTCGTATGACTTGCAAAATGGCGCCAAACCTCAAATTTAGTGGAGAGGGGAGGTAGGTGGCGCCTCTTAGTTGGGTCATCCGAACCCCAAGGAGGTCAAACGACCGTGGGATTGTCCCGCCTTTGCTCATGTGGTGCACATAGCTTCACCAAGTCGGTTGACAGTTGGTCACTGACGGTTGATGGGTAATTGCTTGGTCCTAAGTTCTTTGGTGGACCATTTAATCTTGGTGAGCTTCATCTCGACCATAGGATGCAACTGACTAAAGATCAAAATGTAGAATTGATAGAATTTGTGTGCTTCTTTAGTTGTCACAAGATTTGATAACACAGAGAAGGGTTGGCTAGTTTGGGCGACCCTAGATAGTGGGCCCGACTAGGTTGAACCTAGTGTGCGTCCTCTATTGCGTATGCTCTGTATAGGTGATCTTTTCTTGATGTTTTTACATGTTTCCCACTATATGCAAATAACGTCTAATAAAAAGTGCAACCACACTATCTGAAAATAAAATACTACTTTGGTGTTGATTATACCTTCAGTTTATTAGCATGTTGACGGTCGGAATGATCACTTAATGACCATGAACAGGAGGTGCCTCTTCTCAGCTTGAGGGGCCATGGCCTTATTCTAGTGTAGAGCATAGATCACCCTATAAAGGTTAGTTGTGTTGGCGATCCACTCCTGCAGGTTGTTCTTGTTGAGTGTTATCGGTGAAGCTTATGTGACATACACATGTGATTTAGTCCACAGGTACACACTTGTGTGAGCAACACATGCCATGGTGATGAAAATGGCTTGGAATTGTTGCAAGGCTCACAAATGTGATGAAGGAGCTCATTGCATATGAGACATGACATGGAGTCATTTGGCTAGGTGAAGAAGATCAAGACAAGATTTGGTTTGATGGATCGGTTGCAAGTCTGAAGGGCAAGTTGGAGGCTTTGAAATGCTAGACCGCATGGTGGGATGCTTGAGCAAGATTTGGCGCCGATGGACCGATGCAACAATGAAAAGCAAGTGAGGTCAAGATCGATGAACCAATGTGGTCACATGACGATATAAAGTGGATCATATCTTTGATCCATATATTGCATCAACATCGGAGGAGATAGAATAAAATACGCAAGCAAAGGTATAATCTATAGGGCATTTCATTTCATCGGTCATATGGGTGTAGAGAAAATTGATTAGATTTAGGATAGATGGTCGCCGTACTATCAAGAGGGGCAAATTTGTTTGCATATCAGTCATCTAGTTCTTGAGTACTATAATTAACTTTGCAACATATTGCTAAGATTGAGTGACGTGATAAAAGCAAGTAAAAACCCTTTGAAAAATGTCTATAAAAATGCTAGCTCACTCTCACACATGTTGGTACACTTGTGGAGTTGGCACATTTGCTAAAACGTTGAAGAAAAAGTTTTTTTGGTGTGCTCCGGACCTTGTGATGGCTCTTGGATTGAAAATCTATATTTATCCATTGTGATTTAGGGCAAATATGTAAGTAGGATGTGTAGCCCTCTGATTAAGCTTTCTAAAATGTTCAAGATCGTAGAATTCAGACTTCGGAGCTAAGAGTTATGATCATTTAGTAAATGAACATTTGTGACCGGACTCTGCGTCCGGATGCATCCGGTCAGTACAGTCGAGTCCGATCAATGTACTTGGGAGGGATGCTTTGTGTCCGTGACTAGACGCTGGCTCTAGGGTGCGATCGGACGCACCTGTGCCACTTTTCGAGGCCTAGAAAAGCTAAGAAAGAGCGACCAGACACTATGGCGGCCTGGTCAGTGATAACCGGATGCGTCCAATCGATGGAAATCTTCTTTATAACCTCTCTATTCATGGCTAGACCACAGTAGCGTCCATCACTGCTACAGGAGTCTAGTTAGTGTGGAGAGTTTAAAATAAAGAAAGTAACAACTAGTTTAGTTCTTTGGGCTGTAAAAGAAGTTTGTGACCAGCCTTGACTGTTATTTGGCACCCTTAGGACTTAGTGACCATACTTGAGGAGTGTAGTGAAGCCTTTAACTCATGTGTGCTTGCAAGATTACGAGTGAGTGATTATAGTGTGATTGCATTGAGAGAGATTGCATCAAGTGGCAATAGGTGATCGAGTTGCAAGCCGGTGTTGCTTATTACACTCTTGGAGGTTGCCACCTCCTAGATGGCTTGGTGGTGGTCTCCATCGAAGCACGCAAAGAAGATTGTGCGATGCTCCGGAGAAAGAGATTGTGAGGGGTATTATGCTCACTTAAAGTACTAGTTGCATAGGTTTGTTATATGACCTTACACTACAAGAGATAAGGCCTGAGGGGTATTATGCTGACCACTTAAAGTACTAGTTGCATAGGTTTTTTATCTTATGACCTCTAGTCAAACAAAAATAGAATAAAAATTTGACAAAATTCCGCACTTGTTTGACCACACGTAAGCTTGATAATGGTTAGCCAATGAATAATTTTAGTTTTAGAAATGAGTTTTGAAATGATTTCACCCCTAGTCCACAATCTCGGCTCTACACCTATGCTTAATTTGTGATGCTTAAAATAATTTTATATGGTTTGATTCATTTATCAATTATCCTTTTACATCATTAGACTTATAAAATAGTTAAGTATAATTCTAGTTATCTTAGTTAAGTTATGTTATGGCATATGAAGATGGTAATTGAGGCTCTTTAGAATAGAAAATGTTTTTAAATTATTGGACTAAAAATAAAGTATATATCATTGAGAATTAGGATTTGCCACTGTCAACAAATGAAACCTTAATATATGATTATGAATCAAAGTTTTGAATAATGGTACTAAAGTTGATAAAAGGTAGTGTGATGCTTCATATGACAAAAAAAAACTACTAATTTATCATATATCATCTAGAAAGGAAATAAAATTGTTTATTCTAATATTTATAAAAAATTTAGTTATAATTCAACAACTAAAATTTAAGTTTCTGCTACATTTGCACTTCTATCCAAAGCTAAAGAATTAAACATTTTTGAACTGCTGGTCTGCTCTGTAAAGTATATCTAGTTTCATGTAAACTTTGAAAAAAAATGTTAACAACCATTCTGAGAAAAAGTTTGGACCTAAAATTGCTATACTAATTGTTGTCCTTAAGCTGATCAGAGTTTAGTGGTTACTTTTTATGCTATCATTTCAAAGTAAATATATTATGATGATAAAGAGTTTCATATAAGTCTTGTCATGGATAATGAGATAAAAATTATAAATAAAAATAAGGTTTAAGGATAGAGGAAAGATAAATTTGAGATTTGTGCGAGTGGATGAGATTCACCTAAAACATGGTCAATGATTCAGAACTAAGTCTCGAGACACTAGTGACAGTGGCTGTTTTAGGCCACACCCAAAGCTAGAAGCGGCATGCTACACTAAAGATTTGCTTAATTTTGTTCGAAACTATGACATAGACGAAGAATGATGTGTGGTCATTCCTTTTTGCTAACAGTGGTCATTCCTTTTTGCTAACATGTATAATCTCATCTTATATATCTTTATGATGCACAATTCATAAATATGCAAAGCATGGTCATAAATAAGGTAATTTGTTAGTGAGGTAACATCTAGAAATAGCATGTGTCATCCATCCAAGAGCCATATATGACTTTAAATAACTAACACATTAGGCATGAGTAGTACGAAAACCAACCGTCATATATATTTAGGTTTAGTATTGTTAATACATGGATGTGGGTATAAGGTTCAGAAGTGATGGCTGAAGGGTCTACACAAGAAGTGGTGTTTGGAGGGCACTTTCAGATGTTACAGTAGTTTGCCCCACATTTGATGATTTTGTGATTAAGGATAACCTAATTTTTTTCTCAAAAAACAGAGGAGATATGTGCATCATTATATTAAGAAAAAAATAGGTGTAAGAACCTAAACACAAAGAGACTAAAATCAACTACAATATATTGACTAAATACATCCGTATATAGCTCATTCTAGCAATTATAGTCCAAAAAGCAGTCCAATGACCTCTCTATCGGGCTATCCCAGTGTTCTCGCGAGCCATCTTTCCCGAGCGGTTGCTAGCTATCCACGAAGCTAATGGACTACAGCCACGTGCTTCGCTCGATTTCCTATCGATTCCCTTCTCCAGTGTGCGCCTCCCTCCTCCGTGTCACCTCTTTTTTTAACTTAGGAATTTCATGTCTTCACGAGCTGACAAATCGCTAGAAATTAAGTCCCTCACAAATAGTGGGACCTGGCTCATCAACTCATCCAACCCAAGCATCACCTCCCCTTTCATGTGTTTAAATACGTACTCCCTCCATTCTAAATTATAAGTCATTTCAAGAATTTTAAAGAGTCAAACTTTTTTAAGTTTGACTAAAATTATAGAGAGATACACAATAATTTATGACATTAAATATGTGTGCCATGAAAATATAACTAATGAAGAATCTAATGATACTTAGTTGGTACCATAAATATTATTATCTTATTATATAAATTTGGTCAAGATTTTTAGAATGACTTATAATTTGAAGTAGAGAGATTAGACGTGAGGCCGGCTGAACGTCACTATGGCCAGCCCCCACGTGTGTTACTGGGTGATGGTGTCCCCATGTGTCCTATTACTGGACGTGGCTACGCCGACCCCGCATGCACTCGCTGGCTAGTAGGAACCAGAGGCGTGGCCCTAATTTGGCGAAGGTGAGTTTCAGGTGGCGACTTGTCTATGCAATGACCAGAAAGATAAACAAATAGGCCTATGCGGTTGGATCGAAAAAGCAAAGGTTTTATGGTGTGGCCTAGTTTTTTAATATGGAGAGTCCAAAATTAGACAGCTTGTTGCGGTAGTCAGTCTTTTTGAGATTTATTTTAGAGAATAGCTAAATCACTAAATTTAGATAATTTTTTTAGCTAATCTCTTAAAGTTGCTCTAAGACGATAATTCTTTTAGCTAATCTCTTAAAGTTGTTCTAAGACGGCTGAAAGATGGTCGACATAGACTAAAAAACTAAGACCTTATTAAAACTTGGAGATGCTTCATAAAAAACACAATGATTACGGTGGTTCTAAAGAATTAAGCATCCTAAAAGTATTATGCAATTAGCGCACTAGCATGGCAGATTTATCATGGCAATGCATGTGATGCAACAACATGATTTTGTCATGCCATGGCATCTGTTGTGACCAAAAGGGTTAGATTTGAAAAAAAAAATGTTTAGAGTAAATTAGTTTTGAAATATTAATTATTAGAGTAGCACAAATCTACCTCTCTCTCCACATTGTAAGAACTTGACCGAGCATTCTAACACACAAAAAAAAATTGCTACTAGATTTAGGACTTAGATGCCCAAATTATGATAAATCTTTTGTATCTTATGTGTTTAGGCGACCTAAATTAATCAGACGCATTGATCCATAATAATGGAATCACTTATTACTGACATAACCCACGACAGAAAAACAACGGACAAGCTAAGCTCATTTGACACAATTTCATTCTACTAGGCTTCTTGTAGATAAAGATAACTCTTTGCTATTTGATTTTATCGGCTTCTAATTTATTTTAGAAAATTACACTACACAACTCAAGGAGCTAATTGAATTGAAGCTCGTCTAGAGATCCACCGCACAGGTTACGCTACCAACCAAACAACCCTCCGAGAGTGGAATACCGGAATGAGAAGGTCCAAATGGCTAATTCCTTCCGGACCAGGCAACCGGTCACTAACTACAGAATCAACTCAAGAACTCGTGTGTCTTCGATCCCTGGGAAAAGTACGGCGCGTCCACCGGCAAGGCGGCAACCCCTTATGCCCACCGTCGTCCCGTGTCGATCGCGTCCGTGCGGCGGCATGGCGGCCTCCTTGACCCACGGCGGTCGGTCACGGTCAAAAATCTCGGCACAGGCCGCGGTCAGGTCTTGGCTTCGAGATCCCAACCGTATGCCGCCATCCGGACGTAACGCATGGTCCGCCGCACGCAGTCGTCGCCCCGTGTAGCCGTGCCCCGCGTGCTCTCCTGCAGCAGCCGCTTCCGCGCTCGGCCGTGCGCCCGCGTCCTACTCGTACACCGCGCGCTTGTCGGGCTCTCGATCAGAAAGCGAGCGAACCGGTCGGGTCCCCCCGTCGACGTCTTCCACGCGCAACACGCTTCAATAAATACCGCAACACGTCGCGATCGTGCAAACGACCGATCGCTGTATTGTATTTGTACTATACTCCTATATACTATGCATTTGATGATTTACCCACGTTGCCTGCCTTAAGGTCTGAGCGATAGGCACGTCTGGTCCAGCTGGCCTGGGATGCGTTCCCATCGCCAGGGTCTGCCTCCGTCTCCGTGCGGAGCTCGCTACCACGAACCCACGATTGCAGTAGCAGGCAGGGAAAGAAGCACCGAAGCTGGGCAAGAATCTTGGAGGGTCACTGTTCAGGACCAGGCTGCCACTGCCAGTTCCAGGGCGTGAGATGGACTTGCGCGAAACAGCAAACAGGATGTTCTTTTCTTTGCAAAAAGGCCAAGGGATATGGAAAAGGATTGCCACTGCCATGTCATATGTGTTCAATCTGATGCACCTTTTTTTTGCCACTGCCATGTCATATGCTCAATCTGCTGCACTTTTTTTTGCCACTGCCATGTCATATGCTCAACCCCCTACATCTAGATATTCACAAGGATTTGATCTTGACTGGTGTAATTCTGTGTGTTTATTGACCCCTTGACAAAACTTCTGATCCTTGATGGCCAACACACAATTTTCCCAACAAATGGTGGTTTATGCTTCTAAGATTTTATTATAACATGGAGACTAAGTATAGAGTATAATAAAACAAATTGACTACTATTAGAATTTAGGGCATTGTTTGCTCGCGGGCCACACATTTATAGTTTATTAAGAATATGATTGCCAGAGATCGACAACCATGTGACATGTGAGCTTGTGACAGTTGCTTCGTTCCGTGCCACTCTCCTTTTTTGAAAACATATTCAATTTCCACCTTTTAATACTGCTACTACTAGGTTCAGCACATGCCTCCTCCCTCCTCCGCGTGTGATGGTTACTTCTTAACTAAAGTCTTTGTGTTTTCTCTTCATTACATACAAAATTGGCAGCATTACTACCTCTCATTGCAATACATAAATTATTCCTTTTTTTGAAAAGTTTAAACATCTCAAATTTGACCAAATTTATAATAAAAATAATAATATTTAACTAAGTATTGTTACATTGTTCACTGATTATATTTTATAGTAAATCTATTTGATATCATAAGCCTTTATAATTCTCTCTATAATTATGGTTTTTTGAGACGCTTTGCCTTTGAAAGAAAGTTAGAATGCATTGTGATTTTGAGATGGTTGCTCCCATATCAATTTGTTTAAGTTGAATTGCCTCTGAACAAATTAGAGCTTCTAAATCAATTTTTGGTTCTATAAATTATATAAACAATGTCAGAGTATCAATTGGAGTTGTTTTTTTATTAGAAAACCCCAATTAGGAGTAGCAAAACCAAGTTGTGGTCGATGATGTTACAAGAGCAAGTTATTAGGATGTACATCAGCGCCAAGTATGTTTAACTCGGCCAAACAATGAAGAAACATCACTCGTGAATGTTTATAGCGTGACGGCAGGTTGCCATCCCCTTCAAATTTACTGTAAAGGAAGGGTCAACCAGACAGCCACCTACATTAATTAATTTGTGTGAACGAGGAGGATCATGTGAGCTTAGTGCTGTTTTCATCTTTTTAATAAACAATTTGCTCATAAATATACACGCATATCTGCCTCTAGTATAAGTATACAATACTATTACTATAAGCATTTAAACATCCTGTTTTCATTTTTTTTCTGCTTTTTACTTTTTTGAAGCAAATTTTTTCTGCTTTTTATTGGGTCTTCTCAATACTTTACGTGTGAAAGCCCTTGACAAGTCAGGAGCTAATCCAGTTTTCAGACTAGCACTACATCATAACTTAATGTAAGGTTGAGAAAAGCTATTTACATTTCTCAATTCTATGGTTTTATATACTCATAGATATTTAAAACACTTAAATCAAAACGCATCACCTAATCTTTTTTTTTTGATAAAGGAAGACTTTATTAATTTTTCAAGTGCATTACATCGAGATGATACAAAAGTCTTGAAAACAATTCTTCCAGCCTCTGCTTGACAAGAAGCACACAGCCAAATAAAATAGGAAGCCACACACACTCTCTAGTGACTATCAATCCGCAAACTAGAACGCCACCCATGTGCCTAGGAGAAGATAACCTTGACCACCTATACTAAGTACTGCGTAGCCGCCACAACTAAATCCCGTGTATCCGCTTTTGGAGGATAGCCCATGTACGGAGCCAATGAGTGATCAAGAAAATAACCTGCAAAGGAGATGAATATTTTTTCTTTTCAAAAACTATATCATTTCTGCAGAGCCAAATCGACCAACAGGTGGCAGCAGCTCCTAGTAAAATTATAGGCTTCAAATCTTTACTAATTCCTTGAACCCAATTGCCAAACATATTTGACACGCTACAAAGTTTAGCTAGACCTGAGGCCACCTGAATTATTGACCAGACTGCTCGGGCGAAACGACATTCAAAGAACAAGTGTCTAATTGTCTCTTTTTTGTGGCAAAAACAGCATGTTTTGCTACCCTACCAGTTACGTTTCGCTAAATTATCTTTTGTAAGCACTACTCATCAACGTAGATACCATAAAAAAATCTTGACCTTCAAAGTGGTTTTTATTTTCCATAAACATTTATTTAAATTAGGCACCTCTAAATGGATTAGGGCCTGATAATGTGATTTCACCGAGAATTGTCCATTTGGACTTAGGTTCCAGTAAAATACATCAGGCTCATGTCCTAAAGTGATGTTAGCAATGCATGGAAACAAATGGTTCCATGCTACTAACTTGGGGCCAATTAGATCCCTGCGCCAAGAAAGATTAGGTGGTGATGTACCGAGAGCTTCTGCTATGGTAACATATTTGGGTCTAGCTATATTGTAGAGGCAAGGATACTGTTCACGCAAAGATGTGTTACCCAACCATTTATCCTCCCAGTATCAAACCTGTGACCCATCTTTCACAATGAATGACCCACAGCAAAGGAAATTATGCTTAGCCTTCGTGAGGCCGGACCAGAAATGTGAGTCTTCTAGTTTCCAGTCTACTTGTGATAAAGGCTTAGAACCAAGGTACTTATTTCGAAGCAACTGTTGCCATATGCCATCTGATGTCAGGAGCTTGAACAACCATTTGCTAAGCAATTGTTCGTTTAGAGCCATTTCTGGGGAATAGTTCCAGGTGAGGATTGGATATACTACAAGTTATACCGGTATTTCTAGTAGAAATAGTTTCAGGTCAGGAGTCAATGTCAAACGAACACAGCCAGGAAGCAAATCAACCAAACGGAACTATGACCATTATTAGCAATTCATATACATGCGTGCCTTTTTTTCTGACTATATATGCGTGCCTTTAGAATCAAGAAATCCACTTCTCCACATGAATAAATAAAATGTGGCCCCACAAGAACCAACCAACCAATAGTTCCAGGTGAGGATTGGATATACAAGTTACACTAGAGGGACTTTTATTCGAAATCCTTTGGAGAAGCGGCTAGCATTGAACGGTTTTCTTTCAAATTCTACGAGAATTCTCAGGATTGGTAAAAACTTTGACTACCAGGCAATCAACTAGCTGCACAGTTATCCACGTCACACCGAAATCAGCCACCAAATAAAGACGGGCCCAACAATGCGTCCCAACCGTCAAAGATGCTACTGTGACATGTCGAAAAATTTTCGCGAGTTATATATGTGCTATAGAAAAATTGTAAGCGTTTGTGCTCCTCTTATAAGCATACTTGTACCCACCCAAATTATTATGATTTATCTGTGTACCGTATACACACTCTGCAAACACTCTGGAAAAAAGAATTGTAAGCGTTTGGTTTTTCTTATCTCCTAAACAATTGGTTGAAGCAACTGTAAAACATACCCTTGCTATCTCCCTTAAATAGATACATCTCTCTATTTACACTCATTTTAAAAAAAGCCAAAAACAGGAACCAGGTGCTCTATAAACACTGTACAGCACGAAGCAGCTTCTAATGATTCCTAATATTTTGGAAGTGAACATTATGAAAGTTCATGGATCAAAGTAAACCTTGGACAATAGTTTAAGAACGAAAATGGCTATTCTGCCTTCTTTAATGGGTTTTGTTGTGGTACCTCTTAGAGCATCTCTAAGAGTTTTGAAAAAGTATTTGCTATCTTTATTTTTTTGACAAAATTAGAAAATTTACCCTCTAACAGTGTGGCAAATGATTTGGCATATTTTAACAAGTTACCATCGATCGGGCTTGCACGCGCATATATGCGCGCATAGCGCCCGTGCATCCGCCCACGCATCGTCCTCCTGCAAGAGGTGGAAGAGCATAAACATAATTTTATTTCTGTCTCGGGGCGTTCCTGATGTAAGTTTTCGAGAGGTGGACGGACATAAACATATTTTTGTTTATGTCTCAGTGTTTCTGATATAAGTTTGATCTAGGTTTGGCAAGTGAATTATGTCAAACTATTAGAGAGAGGTTCTTTTTTCACTTGCCATATATTTTAGAGAGTTGTCAAATTATAAGATTTGCTAAGTGAATTTTGGCAAACTCTTGGAGATGCTCTAAATGGTTGTGAGCCATTCATTTATTTCAATCGGCAGTCACAATCACCTTGTAATAGATGAAATGTATATTTACTTATTTATTTTATAAAATAGGATAAATAAGAAAATTTTGGATATAAAAAATCTTTTTTTCTAGATTTAGTTGATGCATGTGTGATCTGACTGATATAGAAAATCTTTTTTAGTTTATTAAATATCAGTCTCACCATAGAGAATAAAGACAACACCTCCCCCTTCCCTATAAAAAGGAGATGGGGAGGTAGGAGAGGGCTGTCTATTACTTGTTCGGTTCTCTTCACTCTACTCAACTTTGCTCTTATGTTTGGTGGCTTCACTATCACTACATAATCCATAATTGTCATCCACCCTCTGGGTTTCCATGTTGCTGTTAGATTTTTGAAGTGTCTCCTCATGAATCTAAACATCACATATGATCATTTTATTAATTAATCAACCACTAAGAATTTTAGATATGGCCTCACAATTAGAGCAAACAAGCAATTTCTGAATTTTTAGTTCATTTGTTTTCAATAGACGTGTAAATGCAGCAAACATCTCAACTTCAATGTGTTGGGACACAATTGATATTATAATAAACTTTTTAAAAACAATTTTATCATCTTTCCAAATGATGTTGGACAAATTAGCAGTATTTCTAGTAGGCTTCACATTCACCTTTGTAAAAGTTAACAACACTACCAATAGGACCCTTCATTTTGTGGTTGTACGTTTCAATGGATGAGATAGATAAATGCATGTTCTTGTCCTCAATGAATAAATTTATATCCTTATCCTCAATAATATATACTTTTGTTGTTAGTCAAATGATTTAAGGATAGCCTGTAGTATCTCTCACACCATTCTCATATATCATAACATCAGAGTTACTAAGATATCTAAGATAATATTTAAGAATCTTAATTCTATTTGGTGTTTATTAACCCTTTGAGAAAATTTGTGAAACATGATGGCCAAAGCACAATTTTTCAGTAAACAGTGGCTTATACTTCTAAGATTTTATTATAACATGAAGGCTAAGTATAGAGTATTATTAAACAAATTGAGTACTAACATAGACTTCAAGGCATTGTTTCCTCGTTGCCACACATTTATAGCTTAATAAAAATATGATCACGAGATATCGATAACATGTGATATGTGAACTCATAACAATTGCTTCCTTGTCACTCTTCTATTTATTTTTTTTGAAAAATATATTCAATTTCCATGTTTTCAGTTCAGCACCCGCCTCCTCCCTCCTTCGTGACCATCATCATATACGTGCAATGTTTAATTCTTGACTAAACAAGTCTTTTCCTTTTTTATACAAATGCGATAGGATTGCTCCCTTCGTCGCAATATACAAATGTGATAGGAAAATAGAGAGAGGCTCGCATGTAGGGTGTGACAGAACCGACCAATCCATCCGAGATTAAGCGTAACTGTCCCGTTAATAACGTTGACACGCATACACCGCTTCTCGAATGAATCCGGTAGTCCGCTGAGTGTCATGAAGGACCTCGGTAAATCATCGTACATCCAGGATCATGATTAAGGTATACCATACATCAGCATACTGATACGTGAGATGTACCGCATGTAAGAAATAATTATACATCGAATCTTATTACAACACCGGTTCCAAATATGTTACATAAAAGTAGTCTTTATTTCAAACTACAATACCATAAGTGTTTTTATATCACCAGTTTTATTCAAGCCTCCTTTACAAGCATGGTGATAGAGTTATAGATATGGCCAAGCCCGATGGCCTTTACTCATCCACGTCATCCACAGGATTATAGCACGTAACGCAATAACCTTCATATAACATGTCACCTGCAACGATGGGTAAAACCCTGAGTACTCAATTGTACTCCGCAAGACTTACTCGACAGAGAAAAGATAAAGGCTCCAAGGGTACATGACAAGTATGAAAGGAAAGTTTGTCGGCTAGCAAGCTTTGCGGAAATTGCTTACTAAATTTGATCTTTATTTCAATTGTTACAAGTCAAATGTACTTTAGCTATTTAGAGCTACCTTTGCATTGACTACGCTCTTTTCTTACACTTATGGCAAACAATTCTATTAAGTGAGGCATCAAATATAACTCGTCCCATCTCGATATTTAGTTATCATTTCTTAACTACGTCTCGCCTAAAAAGGTATGAGTTTCTCACTATCATGTAGGGGGAGAGACGGCGATTCGAATCGATTACACCACTGGGTAAAGCCCGTATCACACACTCTTGCATGCCGAAGCCAAAGCCCGCTCAAGTCACTACAATACCATAAGCCGCTATATTCGAAAGATAGGCTTGATCACGCTATGCAAAGCTCATGGTACTGCATCCTCACAAGTCATGCCCGTTCAACCCGTAGCCCGTAGTCACGCAGGGTCTTGGACAGTACCCTTCCACCTTCCGATCGTCCCAGCAATGCATAAGCGGTTCAAGAACTACCTCGAATAAGCTAACTGCGAAAAGGGTTTCACCGTCAAAACGTAAAGTTATTCGGCGGTTATGTGAAAGTACGTTCAATCTCACACCTAGGTCCAGAATACGGCTCGGTCCTTAATCGACACAGACGGAAAACACCAAATTCCGTCCGGTCTCTAATTATTAACCATCATATGAGTAAGGACATCATAAGTACCAACCTCGGGTTGCGGATGACAGGAATCATCCGGCTTCTAATCATCTAGGCATGGCTAAGCATTAAATCTATCTACTCGAACTAGTGGAATCAAAAGGGTATATTTGCGTGGACAAGGTGTTCATGCAACAACGGTATCACGCAAATCCTATAACGTAATGTATAACGTAAAGCAAATGAGAGTAAGTAAGTGCATTTCAAAATAGAAAGGGGTTAATAGAATGCTCCGGGGCTTGCCTCGGCGAAAAGTGGAGGGACCGTGATTTGGGCACTCCGGCAGCGGGTCAGTGGTTCCTTCTTCTCCTCCGGGTGGAGACTCCTGCGGATCCTCCTCGATCACGGTGTACTCGATGGTAGGTTCTCCCTCGGATCCTATATGAATGTATGTAGTGCATAATTATCAATGATGCACATAGCATGTATAATGATATAATGGCATGACATGAAATGATGCGTGATTCGATGATCATGGTAATGGTAATGATGGAAAGCTACATAAGGTTCCATGTGTGCAATTCTCTTTCTCTGATGACAACACTATATTATCAAGATTGTTCATAAGAAGTTAAAGATTACTTGTTATCCATTATACAGAGTAGGTGCATATCTCCTCTCTAGAAGAATTGGTTTAACTACCATAAAGCAACAAACATTTACCATTAACAAGTGTATCAGGGTTTTATTATTAATCAAGGAAATACCAAAATGATTAAGGTGTCATGATCAAAGCACAAAGGCAAACTCAGAAAGTCACTCTAACTCTCATCTAATAATGGTTTGCTTTTAAGAGGAAAATATAATACATACACATACCTACCTATGCACCTTAATAATTAAGATACAAAATAGATCAAAGCATTAATTATCTACTTAGAGCATTAATTAGATAAATAGCACTCTAAGATATTGAAACAACAAGGTATAAAAATAAAACAATCAAAACCATACACACATGAAATCATATAACCCTCTCTTTCTTTTATTCCTAATTTTGGAAATAAGAAATTTACAAAACATTCTCAAATTCATTCCAAACTTTTTATACAGATTGGTACTACCATGAAATGGATGCAAAATAATTTTCATGATTTTTGGATCAATATTCTATTCTAGAAAAATCAAGGAATATCCATTTCTTAATTAAAAGGAGCAATTTTTGATCAAACCAAAATAGCTATTTTTCTAGATTTCATATTTTTCCCACATAGATTCCATCACAGGGAAGTCACACAAAAATTTTCATAATTTTTGGAGCTCAAATAAATTTTATACAAAAAAGACAAGTTGCAGAACTATTTAGAATTTTAAATAAAAACCAAATCAACTGGCGCACAGTACTTCTCCCGCCCAAGCACAGTGCACAGAGGTTGACATGTGGACCCCACTGGTCAGCAACAGTAACCCCGCGCTGACCGCGGCGTCCACGGCAGTTGACCGGCGATAACTCACCGGCGGTGAGGTCGCCGGCGATGAGGTTACCAACGACACACTCTCCTCGACCTGGCGCATCCATCTAGGGTATCGGTTGGCTATTTCGTGCACCACGGCGAGCACCCCGACGGCCATGGCGGCGCGGCGGCGCTGCTGTGTGACGGTGGTGGCTTCCCCGGCGGTTCACCGGCACTAACAAGGGCGACTACGTCTCCTTTACATTAACACGAACATGACCGACAGGTTAATCAAGTCTTGTTTAGCTCCTAACTGACTGGCTATAAAGATGGCGGCACGGCGGCGCTAGGCTCGTCGGCGCAATGCATTCTGGTGCCTAGAGTACGGTAACGATCAAACTAGAGGCTATGATACGTCTAGGAGCTCACCACGAACACTAAACAGTCACTGGTGCGCTCAGGGATACGGCGGAAGTACTTTGGCGGTGTGGAGCTCGACGGCGGCGGTATGAACCCGATGGCGAAGCAAAGTTCCGGCGTGTCCTGTGGGTTAGGGACAAAAGGGGTGAGCCGATAGTGATCCAGATGTCAAGGCGAACTCGAAACGACAAACGTCGGAATGGTTGGCTCACTGAAAAAGCCTAGCGACGGCAAGACCAAACACGGCGGCGCTCTGGCTGGCCGCGAGGATGACAATGACTGTCCAGCGATTCCGGTGACGACAAACGACACCAACGGGTGTAATCAATTTGCAAGGAGGTTACGAAGCTAGTGTCACGTTTAATTGGATAGCAATGGAGTGTCGATGGCGAATTTCACAGAAAGGTGTTGTTCGGTCGTCAACGAGGAGGAAGAAGAAAAATGGTGACCGGCGGCCGGTGCAGGCTTATATAGGCAATGGCGAGCACTGGGAGGCAGCCAGCAAGCTCGCGAACCCGACCACGCGGCTACCCCGGCACGGTTGTGAGCGCGCGAAGCACGGGGAGCCGTTCCCATGTCGCCGGTGAGCAGTGTGACAAGAGAAGATGGACGGCGGCGAGCTGGCGGGCTCTCAGTGCCGGCATGGGCGGGGTATGGGCGAGGCTGTGAGCTTCCACTCCACACTGGCCAGCGCGACTCAACTAAAGTACCAGGCATGGCGCCGCAATGGCGGCCAAACAGCGACGGCCACGGTGTGGGCGACGGGAAGCTGCAGTTGCTGTTGCTACTGTTCATTGATTGAAACCCTGATATTTCCCTCTCTCTAACTCTCTGCTCAGGTCATCAAATTGTAAACCAATTCCACCATGATAATCTCCTATATGTGGGCTACAACTTTGATTAAAAGATCAAAGCCTGAAACAGCTCGGGTTGCAAACTATAAGCCACTAAATCTCCCTAAAAACACACTGTATCCAAAACATTCAGTCACATTCAGTTAAGCAAGGAAGTAATTGCAGCACTTAGCACTCTGGCATTTAATTAATGACAAACCAGAAAAGATCAAGTCCAACCAATTCCATATTAACAAAGTATAAACTTTGTACTATCTAGTGATAAACTGATTTCCAAAATTTGGTTCATAAAAATTAGATTTGCACAGCCCTGAAAATCGAATCTGGCTGCTGAAATCAGGGACAGAAAAATTCCAAGTCATATCCTGATTTTGTTTCAAATTCAATTTTAGGGTCAATGTTTGAACAGTTTAGGATGGGATTTAGCCTTGGACCCTTAAATAAAAGTTGTTGCATATATTTTATACTTCAACTTTTATTTAGGGCTTGCCCCCAAAATCTGAAAAGAACATATGGTTACACTTTAAGCTTTCTAGTAACATAACAAGAGGCATAATCAACATTATCATCACATGTGAGCACTTTCAGACAAAAAGTTGTATACAAACTCTACTTCAAACATAATTCTAAACATTTTTAAGCAACTTTTGAGATTGTTACTCAAACATACACATTGCACACATAAAACTTGCAATAGCTCATGATTATGATTAAATGCAAAATGGTGCTTTATGCAATGATGCAAATGCAATGCACTTGATTAACATTTAGAATGTTACATAGGGGAGGGCCATGGAGGGGAGGCGCTGTGAGGGAGACCAAGAGAGAGCCTAGGGTGGGGTCAGGCGTGAGTGAGCTTGCGAGAGAACGATGGGGATGGGGGAAAAGTGTGTGTCAACAACATCTAGCCTCTCTATTTTCTTATTTCTTTAGTCTTTTTTCCCTTTTTTTAATATCTGAGCAATTATATAAGTCGTGGAGAGAAGATGTGCAGTGTGCCCTTTCTTCTTCTTTTGTTTTTATTTCTCTTTTTGTGCAATTATATTTCTTGTTTCCATTTATGAAAAAAAAATGTTCCAATAGTTCTTGTTAATTTAGTTGATGCATCAATGATTATTGTTAATGACCGTCTAACATCGAGTGTATAATTAATTTGATTTTAAACATTAGCAATAACATTACAATTAAGATTTTACTACAGTCATGCTAAAATAATTGGTGACATCTAACCGTGACGATAACTTAACCAATCATCATAGATCTATCATCATAGGAATGAACCGTCACAGATGACAACATTCTATGATGATTTCTTAAAAGGTCACCGTTGAACTATCATGTATAAGGATATTTCTTGTAGTGTTTAGAATCAAAATGTCTCAAATTTGATCAAATTTACATAATAAAATAATAATATTTATTTTTTTTGAGAATAAATAATAACATTTATGATACAACTAAGTATCGTATATTCTTTGTTAATTATATTTTTATACTATATCTATTTGATATTATAAAACTTTATAATTCTCTCTATAATTTTGATCAAATTAGAGATGCTTTGACTCTTTAAGAAATGTTGGAACAACTTATAATTTGAAATGGAAGGAATATGTCACAATAAAACTTATTAGAAAATAGTGATGTTTGGTTGCATATTTTCACTTGCACATATACCAAAACCAAATAGTTACATTAGTGAAGAGACTAGAAGGAGTTCTTAATGTTTGATCCAGATCAACCAGACTAAGGGATACATAGAGCAGGCAGTCAATCTCTTCGGTACAGTTGTCACTTAGACCGGGAATACCAACTGCAGGACATGGGTGTTAGTTAAATATGCTATGCTTCATACTAGTAAAGTTGCTTGCAGTATTTTAGTTTGCTATTTTAGTTTGCAAACCAACTGTAGTTGGAGGAGTTGGTCAGTCCTGGACAATGCCTGTTTTTTATTCTAAGCTCTAGGAACAATGAGCTAGTCCCTGCTGATGAAGATCATGATCCAGAGTATGATAACCTACACCCCTTTCCAAAAATTCAGCTAGAAAATTAGAATGATTATTTTGAAATTGTTCAAGATCTAGAGGATATTGACCAAACAAATATTGATAAGGGTTGGGCACCTCCTCTATTCCCTAATACTGCAGCAGCTGCAATTGTTCAAGAGCAAGACAAGGGATGGCCTGCCTAGCCAGAACAAGCTGAGCAAGTGGATCAGAATGAAGTACAGTAGGTACAAGTTTTAGCAGATGAGTTCATGCAGCAGGCAATGCTTCAGCTTCATAATGCTGGACAAACATCAGAATCAGTCAGCTCAGAGGTGCTTAACCACTACAGGGCTTTAGTAGCAGATCTTCTACAAAGTATAGTCAATAAAGCTTATCAATAGGGCCTCTTTCAGTTACCAATACCAAATAGAGATATTAATCACTCCCTAGTAGTGCAATATGCCAATGATACTTTACTAATTATGCAAGCAGATGCAAGACAATTTTTTTGTCTCAAAGCTCTGCTCAATAGCTTTACTAATTCCACTAGTCTAAAGGTCAATTTTTATAAGTCCTATTTAATCCCTATAAATATACCACTAGAGAGAATGTTTGTAATGACTGGAGTGTTTGGTTGTGTTGAGTTATCTTTCACTTATTTGGGAATGCCATTGGGTACTACAAAGCCATTAGTGAAAGACTATGCACCTTTGATTTGCAAAATAGAGAGGAAGCTCAATGCCAGCTCAGTATTTCTAGCATATTCTGGAAGATTGCAATTAATAAACTCAGTGGTTTCATCACTTCTAACTTACTTCATGTGCACACTCAGTTTGCCAAAAACAATGATTACAATTATTGACAAATTTAGGAAAAATTGTCTCTGGAGAGGAATGGATATTAATGCTAAGGGATACAATTTAGCAGCTTGGGAGATAGTCATGGTGCCAAAGAATAAAGGTGGTTTGGGAGTGAAAGATTTGTATATACAAAATGAAGCCCTTTTGCTAAAAGATATGTTTAAATTCTATAATAAAGCATATCTACCTTAGGTGCAACTAATCTAGAATAGTTATTTTCAGAATAAAGTTCCACATTTGTCACCTCCCAAAGGTTCTTTCTAGTGGAAACATATTTTGAAGTTGCATGATAAGTTTAGAGATATTACACAATGTTTGACAGGTATGGGAGACACCATTGGTCTCTGGCAGGATCCTATTCAGGATGAGTAAGCTTTCTCAATCAAATTTCTAGATTTGTTTGTCTACGTAAATAACAAGAACATGCCAGTCAAAGAAGTTTTAGCTGTTGAAGATTTATTACATTTATTCAGGTTACCTATGTCTAGAGTTGCTTATAATCAGTTCCTTGTTTTCAAAGATGAGGTTGCATAACTGATAGATGATACAGATCAAACAGATGCCTGGATATGTATGTAATTGGAGTAGAGGGCTCTATGTGTCTATGAAGTATCACAAATAGTATTTTGTAGGAATTATACCACCTCTATCTTTATGTTGGATTTGGAAAGCCAAATGTATGCCAAAGACTAATTTCTTTGCATGGTTCCTGTTGGTTGATTGATTAAACACTAGGGATCTGCTCAGAAGAAGGCATAAATATCTGAAGGAAGGTTATTTATGTGTTATGTGCCCTGATCAGGTTGATGAAACCTCTAGACATCTATTTTTGAATGTTCTTCATCAGTTTCAAGGTGGTTTGCAGTTGGAATACAGTGGACTCAGCATGACAATGTGTGTGAAATGATAGTTCAACAATAGGAAGTTGATGGGATTTATGGATCTTTTTATGATTACTGCTTGGTGCATTTGGAAGGAACAAAATGATCTAATCTTCAATAAAAAAAAAAAGTCCCGTCATTGCAGAATTGGAAGCATCGTTTTAGAAATGAAGTTAAGCTTCATCTCTTCAGGCTACCTCCAAGCAAGCGTAGTTTAATAATGGATTAGGTCAATTCCATGTAATTAAGTGATTTTCTGCTTTCTTAGTGGCTCTGTTTCCTCTTTGAGTACTTTTCTTGAGCTATAGGTATCGTTTTCTTTCTCGTGTTAGCTTCCTGCTAACCCACCTGTACTTGGTTTAAGTTTTAATATATTTCCCTAGAGGGCTATGCCCCACGGTTTTCCTCGAAAAACTTTTTGTCTAAGTTGAGTACCTCTAGACAAATTAAAGCTTCTAAATCAATTATTTGTTCCATAAATGAGCAATGCCAAAGCATCAATTGTGGAGTGGTTTTTTTTAATTAAAATGTCCCCACTAGGAGTAGCAAAACCAGTTTGTGGTCGATGATGTTACAGAGCAAGTAATTAGGTTGTACATCAGATAAGTACGTTTAACTTGGCCAAACAATGAGGAAACATCACTTCTGAATGTTTATAGCGATTTCGTTGCGTACAACCTTCAAATTTACTGTAAAGGAAGGGCCAACCAGACAACTTCCTACATTAATTAATTTGTGTGAACGAGAATCATGTGAACTCAATGGTGTTTTATTCTTTTTAGTAATAACAATTTGCTCTTAGATACTATAAGTATACACATCCTATTATTATGAACATCTATATAAAAAATCATATTTTTTTCTGCTTTTTATTGGGTCGTCTCAACACTACGTGTGCAAGCCGTTGACAAGTCAGTAGATAATCCAATTTCCAGACTAGCATTACATCGTAACTTAATGTAACGTTGAAAAAAAGCTATGTACATTTCTCAATAATATGGTTTTATATGCTCATAGACGTTTAAATCACTCAAATCAAAACAGATCAACTAATCTTTAGAAAAAAAAAAATTCGTGGGGCTGATGCACTAGATTTAAGGCTCATTCATTTCTGATCAGAAATAGTTCCTAGTGAGAATTAATTATACAAGTTATACCAGCATTTCTGACATGAATAGTTCTGGGTCAAGAATCCGTGTCAAACGAACGTAGCCTTCGGAAGCAAATCAACCAAAATCATTATTAGCAGTTCATATATATATGCGTGCTTTAATCAAGAAACCCACTTCTCCACGGGAATAAAATAAAATGTGGACCCACAAGAACCAACCAAAAATTGAGATCCGTCCATCGCAGAGCATGAGCACACTGTCATAATTTTCAGAGGGACTTTTATTCGAAATCCTTTGGAGAGGGGCTAGAATTGAACGGTTTTCTTTTAAATTCTTCCAGAATTCTCAGGATTGGTAAAACTTTGACTCCTAGGCAATCAACTAGCTGCACAGTTATCCACGTCACACCGAAATCAGCCACCAAATAAAGAATGATACATCTGCAATTATCCGCTTGGAGAAAGACGGGCCCATGCCCGGATGACCCCTGGTCCCAGCACTATTTCAACAGCGCCCATGTTCCCTTCAATCCTTGCCCTCCGCCTCCAGCTCCGCCTCGCGTGATCGCGTCTTCCTCACCGCGGCAGCGGCACGCACGAAAGCGCAAGCCCCAACTAAAAAAAGGCCGCAAGGCAACGAGAAAAAGCAACGCCAAGGGCGAAGCGAAGCGAAGCAAACCCATTTCGGCGTCCCCACCCCAATCCCTTCCCCTCCCTCCGAGGCTCCAGGGACGCCGTGATGAGGCCGGCGGCGACGGCGACGGCGGCGGACGCGCACCAGTCGCGGCTGCTCTACGAGCTCTGCGCGCTCCTGCTGACCGTCCTCCGGGCGTCGCCGGACGACGGGACGGTGGCGCGGCCGCTGCTGCCGCGGCAGGTGACGCCCGCCGGGGTGGCGTCCATGCTGCTGGGCGCGTCCATGGCGCTGATGCTCTGCGGCTCGGTCACCTTCATGCTCGGCTTCTTCCTCATGCCCTGGGTCGTCGGGCTCGGCTTCCTCTTCCTCCTCGTCGGCTTCGTCACCAACCTCTCCGGGATCTGGAGGGCTATCCTCCTCTGGCCCTCCGCCTCCTCCGACTCGCCCAAGGAAGCATCCTCCCCATGTACGTGATTGTGATCTCGCATCTCGCCGATTTACATGTGTGGGGATGAAACGATTCCCCCCCCTGTCCCCCTTCTCTTGTATGATTGATTGATTTGGGTGCTCGATATCCGAATTCAGTGTGAATTTGACTTAATTGGTGATGAATACGAGAGTTAATGGAGTTCATTTATTCTAATCGGGGTTAGTTACTCCAAATTTGGCATTCTTCACTCAGATTTTCAAGGACCTAACAAGTTCCTTGGGCGCTTGAAATTGTTGTAGATGTTGAAGCTAGAATAGATTCTTGCTGCAACTTAGGAATAGGATACTTCTGGGGATTTATTTCAAAAGGGCATCACACAATGTGAACAGCCCCCAGGAATTAGTTGGAGAAGTGCTATATACCTCACTCTTACATTTCTATTGTTTGGCTAACAAACTAGCTTAGGATTTAAGCGCCTGGCACCGCCCAGGCCAGGGAAAAGGTGGAAAAAGGTTCAGGAAGTGATTGGTTGCTTCCTGTTGCTGTAAGCAAGTGCAAGATCATTCAAAGTGTAATTTAGACATCTAGTTCTGTAAGTTAGATCTGGAAAGATTATGGTAAATGTAGTTGACGAAATATAAGGGTGGAAAACAGTGTGGTTTTGTCACCTACTAATGGAATTGAAGAAAAGAGAAGTAAAGAATATGCATGTGAAGTCAAAAAGGTGAAATTGGAATTCTATTAACTGGTTGCTTAGTGAATGTCAAAATTCTAAACAAGTGGGAAAACCTTCGTGTATTTATTCATGCTGATGGGGATCATGGGAGACAGGGATGGCTCCAGAAAAGTGCTTGCAATGAAGACAATATTAGGATTCATGATTTTGCAGAACAAGAGCTTTCCTGGACTCTTAGCTAATGTGCAGAAAAACAACACAAAGGGGCTCGGCCTGTACCATTTCCTTCCAATGGGGACAGAATATTAGAGATACAAGACTGACATAACTGTACAGTTTAACCTCATTGTCATCGCCAGCCTCGATTATCTCTAGGCTAGAAAAATTATATTCAAGCAAGTGAACAGTCGCTAGTCTTTTTTTTTTTTTTTCTATTCTGTACAAAGCAGATAGATTAAATGTCTTCATGAACTGGTACTACCATCTAGAATCACTCCACATTGGTGAACTTCCTTTATCTTTATTTCTTTGGGGCCCATCCAATGTCGTTATCATTGTACAGAGAATTTTTACCCGTTTCACTTGTTTGGCTGTCCAACACAGCATTGTAATATGACCTTTCGGTTGTTTACTTCTTGCAGGGCATATATTTTCCAAGCCTTCATTCATGTCGATGTGAAGCCAACTACAAAGTAAAGGCTCCCACGGAGGGTGTATAGAAGCAGGGGACTTTGAGCAGACTGTTTTCGTTGCCAACCTATATTTTCCTTCATGGACAACTTTTTTTTTTTTTTCTTTTTACCATGTAACACTGCAGCAAGTTTGAAATGGCCTTATACTGTGACTAGGAGGATGCTTGTTTGTACATACGGAAAAGATGATCTGGTCGTGGAGGTTATAATTGTTTCAGAAATGCTGTTACTTGCTGAACAAGAAGAAATTCCATATGTTTTCGTTTTCAGTGAGCTTGTGTCATCGTACCAGTATATTGCTGTTCCTTTCACCTGACTGCTGCTGAGCTCCAACTTGCTTATGTTTTGACTTCAAGAGGAGTGGGAATGGCTGCGATAACCATTTCTTGTAAAATTGAGGTGCCACTAACAGTTGACTCTGTATGCCTTGTGTACTGGAACCCTAATTGAAAATTGAGGAGAGAGATCTTTCGGAAAAAAAAAATTAAGAGAAGGTGTGCTTTCGTCAGCGGCCTTGACAGTAATTGTATTGCCTGAACTTCCACCGGCTGCAGCAGCGATGTTACGCAGAGAAGCTGTAGCGAGCTCATAGCTAACATCAACTGCCTTAAACATCGCCTGATCCAAAACCACCAAGCACAAAGTGCACAACTGAAAGTTCTTTCTTGCGTTTTTCCCTGACTCCTGAGCACAAAGGCTATCGGGCACGCAGATTGCTACAGGGAATCGCCCATAATGCATGAGAGCGTTGGGGTAGGCCACTTGACAACGTCCGCTCGTGCTCCCATGTCCCAGAACTGCACGGCTGCACCTCATAGAACAGGGAAGACACCACGAAATAAACGATTGGGTCAAAAGAGGGAGGGCAACTTGGTGAAGCAACGCCCTGCCACACGAAAGCTCTACGCTAGTAGGCGCCGGTACGGGCATCCCCCGTCAAGCAACAAGCAAGCGACATCCAAGGTGCCGAATCCGTGTCTCGTTGGTCCTGCTGCTCCGCAACCGCGGGCGACGGTTTGTCTCGTATCTTGGCCGCGCACGAGTGTCACGTCACGGAGAGAAGAAACCAACCAAGGCGGGGGAGAAGTCCGAGAAGCGAAGAGAAGCGCAAATCAAATGTCATGCTGGCAGATTAGTCTCGTAGTATCTTCATTCGTCAAGATACGAAAATCAGGCGCATTCGACATGGAGATTCTGTAGTCAATAGAACTCCAAACGTCAAAACGGGAAGCCTGTGTACTCTGTAACGAAGGAAATAGAAACGCCACACCAGATACAGAGGACTCAACAATGCATCCCAACTGTCAAAAGGAGTAGGAGGGGAGGCGTCAGGTAGGAAAAAAAAAAATATCGAGTGAAGAGAGATGCTAAATCACATAAAGTGAGCTTTAGCTTTTACCTTTGGAGTAGTCAAAAACACAGGTTTCATGCTCTGAAAAAAGTACTGCACAAAAAAAACGGCTTCTAAGTTCCATTCTGTTGGCGTTCTTTTTCTTCTTTTTTTGGTAGGAGAAACACTTTTCTAAAGGCCAAACCAAACACAACCTTAAATCTGACAAAACTTTCTAGCAACGTTCACCATAAACCTGACATCACTGGGAAAATGACATTCTGTGGTACTCGTCCATATTGGAAATTCGGAACCCAAAATTCCTTGCAATAGATGACTCAAATCGCTGAAACAAAGCAGCATAAAGTTTACATCATACGACATAATAATAAACTACATAGTTCAGGCGGAACATGTCGTTCTGCACGTAGAAATCCCCAGGTCCTACTGGCATCAAATGGAACATCTGCAGACAACAGGTTATGATGTCACAAATTTTTTTGTTCGTCCATGTCAATCAACAGTAGTAGAGACAAAATGAAACTGCCTTAAGTAAGTACACTATAATAGATAGCAAAATAAAAAACTGAAAGCAATCTTCCCGGTTTGGATTCAATGGAATTGATCTATGGGACACAAGCAACTAAAAAAAAAGTACCGACACAGTTCATTGAAACACAGAGTAAAGCCAAACAGTCCAAGCAGAAGAAATGAAGAACATTGCAGACAGTAGGATAACAAAGAAAGATGTCCACATAATGATACAACACAGCAATTAGAAAGGGAAAGAACCTGACAATTAAAATCACCAAACCAAAAGGGTATTTGGCATCCCAAATCATAGACGTGCTATGCTAAGTTGATCGCACTCGGAGTTATCATAGTCACGAAGGAAACAGAATCCTATACTTGTGATTCTAAAATTAGCGCATTGATGAAACATGAGGGGAGACTCGGAAATCAGATGTGTAGCAGTGTGTAGTCTAGGACGGAAACACATACAAAAGAAAATAAAAGGTAGTTATGAAACACAAGAGAACTCTGATAGAATAAAAAAAAAAAAGAAAACCTACGAAGCTTGTGAGCGTGTCTCAGTAGTATGACCAAACAGTCAACACACTGAAAAGAGAACCCTGAAGACATGCACCTCCAGGGAAAAAAAAAAAAAAAAAAAATTGCAACATACTAAATCTAGGGAGCTCCAGATCACCAATACTCAAATCCCTCCACGACACGACAACAGCTCAGATGCTAGTATTATATATATAGCTGCAAATAGTACATACAGTTAAGGTCACAAAGAAACAACTGCTGTAAAATCCTATAAAGTACAGATCACATTGTGAATCTTAGAGACAATCTGAACACTACAAAATCACTTGTCCAGACAGCTAGAGATGTACGACAGACCAATCTTTAGACCTTCTGAAAACAAACAGACATTGAGACGTTCCTAATGCAGGCCTAGAACTTCAGTGACACAGTAGCTACGGGCAGACCTTTAAAATAAATCCAAATAATACGACAGGGATGTAAATGCAGTAACTACATGTTACTGCTGAAGATACACTGGAAGATGATGAAGGGAGTAACTCCAAGCATACACGCCCAGGCAGCGCCCGGCCCGTGTCCGCAGGCCCAACAAGCGAATGTCCGGGCGACGAGTGGGTCCAACCATAGCCGTAGCGCGCTGCGTGCGTGAACCTGAGGCCCAGCCTCTGTAAGTCTATAAGGAGAGAGAGAGAGCTGACCCAAGGGGTATGGAATATGAGAAGCTAAATTTTCCCCTAATACAATCATTCCTCTGCCGTGCCCAATTTCCCTCTGTTCTTCCTTACTTCCTCTCCAATCCTTCCCCAATTCTTTGCCTGATCGGGGTTGCTATCAAGTGGTATCGAGCCACCGTTCCTCGGATTACGATCGTGCATCGCTTCTATTCCATCGCTCGCGTCTTCCAAACGGATCTGGTTGGTCTCGCTCCGCTCCGGCAGGCTTGAGTTGAGATTTCGTAATTCCAATCCCGGATAGATCGAGTTGTGGTGTGTTGCCGCTCACGGATTACGCTTCATCCTTCACCCACGACCATTACACCCGCCTCCAACGGCGTGCGGGAGCAATGAATCTCGAAACGAAGATCATCGCCGACAAGATTGCGCGCCGCCGCCGACCACGGCGCCAAGTGGGATGCGGCGTTCGTGCGGCGGAGGCGGGCACAGTCCAAAGGCGGCCGTTGAAGCGCATGGCGCCCGCATTAACGTCTTTGCGGAAGACCGCTCGGTCAGCCGATTCTGGCGGCCCGACATCGAAGGGGTCGTCGGCGATCGAGGCTCGAGGTGGGAAGCTTCGCCAAGCATTGGGAGGCGGACTCTCTTGGATGCGTCCGGATCGACACCGGGCATCCTCGCGCCTGCCCGCCTCCGGCGGCGCGCCGCCGTGGAAACAACTTCGGCGGCGCTCTTCGTCGACCCCAAGGCTGCAGCGCCCCTGCGGATCCACGGCCGAACCGCCCCACGGGCACCGCGTCGAAAATCGGGCAGGGATGGTGGTCGAGGTGGTTACCACTCGATTCCACCTCCGGCGGGTTCGTCGCCTTGCCATCCCTCTTCCTCCCTCCCCACGGCACTATCCTCGTCCACCACAATCGCCACATCGTCCTTTGGGGAGTCTAGTTACGATGGGGGGGTAGTGGGGGTGATGTTTATGATAAGTTACCTAAGGTCAATTTTCCCCCATTCGATGGTGAAAACCCAAAACTGTTCCTCACTAGGTGTGTTGATTACTTTGAGCTCTATACGTGTTGCAACACAAGTGGATTAAAGTAGCCACTATGCACTTTTCGGGGGCGGTTGCTAGATGGTTCTGATCAGTAGAGCATAAGTTGAAAACTATATCGCCACGAATTCTCACACGATACTTTCCCGTTTTGGCCGTGATGAACATGAAATTCTCCTACGACGCCTCTTTCACATCCGCCAAACCGGCCTTTGTGGCCGAATACGTGGATCGGTTTACTAGCCTTGTAGACCAGACTCACGGCCTATGCATCCCACCCGGACCCCATCTATTATACTCGGCGTTTCATTGATGGGTTACGCGATGAATTTAAATCTGCAATTCTCGTTCAACGCCCTACGCCGTTGGATCTTGCTTGTGTGCTTGCTCAATTGCGGGAGGAGGTGGTGGGATTCATCTCGGCGGCCATTCAGGCGCCTGAGATGACTAATCCGTCTCGGCAGTCATTTCGGGGGGCACATCCCTTACCTCCGCCACCAACGGGGCATTTGCAACTCTGGTCGCAGAGTGAATGAGGCATCTCGGCCGTCATCAATCGGCCGATAAGTATCAATCCATTCGAGCCGAATTTGGCGTCGTGCTAGAGGGTTATGTATCAATTGTCCGAGAAATGGTCGGGGATCATAAATGTGCGAATACGTTCAACTTCATGTTTTACGGGGAGATCCGTCGGTTGTTCTCGAGAGATGGATGATGTCGGTGTATCTCGGGAACCATCTTCGCCTCGATCATCGGTTGTTTGTCCATCTTTCGGTCTCGCTTTCTGTCGGGTATCCCGGCACCCAAGGCGATGATTCTCTCGGACACATTGCAGGTCGCTCTGTGTCCATTTTGGTTGACTTCGGGAAGCTCTCATACATTCTTAAGTCGGTCCATTGCTCGGCACATGATTGGGGAATACTCTCTCTGTCTCAACCTCTGCGAGTTCAGGTGGCTAATGGGGAGATGCTGCGGTGTATCCACCATATTCCTGCAGCCTGAATGGCATGTTCGGGGCTGCCAATTCATTCTTGATTTGAAGATACTTCCACCGCGGACCTATGATATGATCTTGGGCTTAGATTGGCTTGAAACTTTCAGTCCCATGCGGATACATTGGAAGCGAGAAATGGTTGTCAATTCCCTACAAGGGCGTCTTTGCAATGCTTCTAGGCAATCTTCCCGAGTTACCGGTGGGAGCGTACTTCAGCTCAATGCACGGTATCTATTGCTGAATCTGAATCTGTCACAGATGATTTGCCTCCTCGAAGTGGCTTCTGCGGTTCGGGGAGTTTGAGTTCATCTTCCAATCCCCATCAGCCTTACCTCCTCCCGGGTCATGTGATCATGCTATCCCCTTTGGTTGAGGGTGCTTCTCCGGTCTTCATAAGACCCTATCGTTATGCTCATTTGTTGAAAAAAGAAATTGAGAAACAAGTCGGTGAAATGCTTCAAAGCAAGGCTTTATTCAAAAGAGCACAAAGTGCATTTTCATCTCCGGTTCTGCTCGTGAAGAAGAAGGATCATACACGGGCGCTTTTGCGTTGACTATCGTCATCTCAACGCTATCACAGTCAAGGGCAAGTATCCGGTACCCATTATTGACGAACTTTTGGATGAGTTGGCGGTGCCACTTGGTTTTCAAGTCGGACTTAAGAGCGGTTTCCACCCGGATCCGGATGAAGCGGGGAAGAGCATAAAACGCATTCCGACACACTTTGGGCACTTTGAGTTTTGGTCATGTCTTTTGGTCTCACAGAGAGCCGGGAACCTTCCAAGATGCCATGAATACTACCACGGCACCCTATCTGCGCCGCTTTGTCATTGTCTTCTTTGATGACATTTTTGGTGTACAGACTCTCTCCGACGAGAACACACGAGTCACTTGCGTTCGGTGTTCCAGCTCTTGGCTAAAGATCGGTGGTATCTCAAGTTGTCTAAATGCTCGTTTCGTTTTGACGACGGTTATCTTACTTGGGACATACTATTAGTGCTTGCCCGGCGTCGATCTTGATCCGAGAAAATTGATGCCATTGCCCCTGGCACTGTGCTAACGTGTGTGAAGGAACTGCGAGGATTTTTAGGACTGGCGGGGTACTATCGGAAATTTGTCCGCCACTTTGGTCTCTTGTCTAAGCCATTGACCAACTTCTTTGAAGAAAAATGCATTGTTTATCCGGACACGGGACCATCGGGTTGCCTTTGATGCTCGAAGCATGCTCTCTGTCGATCCACCGGTACTTGCGTTACCAAACTTCAATAGGCCATTTCGCATTGAGACGGATGCCTCGATCGGGGGTTGGGCGGTAATCGATGCAAGATGGACATCCCGGCGTATCTCGGTAAGGCATTGGGCCCAAAAACTTCGTGGCTTGTCCACCTACGAAGGAGTATATGGCTATTCTTCTTGCAATGCAGCCAGTGGCGCTCGTATCTCCAATTTCAAGAGTTTGTCATCTTGTTGATCGAGAAAAGTTTGACTTCGGTTGCAAAGCGGCGCCTTAATACTACATGGCAGCGAAGGTGTTCTCTAAATTGTTGGGGCTGCAGTACCGCATAGTCTATCGCCAAGGCTGCGAAAATCGGGCAGCCCGTGCGCTTTCCCGCCATCCGGCTCGGTTGCATCGTGTGCTGCTATTTCTACTCTCATTCCTTCTTGGGCTGCATCTATTCAGTCAAGTTATGACTCGAGATCCGAGGCTCGAGGAGCTAATCACTAAGCTGTCCCGCGAGATCCACAATCGGTGCCCAATTTTTCCTACACGGTGGTCTCTTACGCTCGGGGAACAGAATTTGGATTGGCAATGACTCCCCAGATTCGTACTCGGCTTATTGCTGCGTTCCATGATCTTTGCTGGGCAGGCCACTCTGAGTACACATTACATATATGCGCATCAAGCAATACTTTGTTTGGCGAAGCATGAAATCTGCCGTCGAGATTATGTGCGGGGTTGTTCGATTTGCCAACAATCAAAGCCCGATCGCTCCAAGTACCTGGGGCTGCTACAGCCATTACCGCATACCCTCTACCGCTTGGCGGGCGATATCCATGGATTTCATTGAAGGTTTGCCGCCTTGAATCATTTCAATTGTATCCTGGTAATAGTGGATTTACTCACCAAGTATGCACACTTTATTCCACTTCACCATCCTTTTTCGGCTCTGTCCGTGGCCAAGTCATTCATGACTCATGTGTATCGGCTTCATGGTGCGCCACGGTCCATCATCTCGGCGAGGGACCGTATTTTCACTAGTCACTTCGGGTGAGTTATTTCGTCTTGCGGATGTGAAACTTTGCGGAGCACGCCTTATCATCCTCGGTCCGGATGGGCAAGCGGAACGTGTGAATCAATGTCTTGAAACCTATCTCCATTTGCTTTGTTCATGCTTGCCCTTCTAAGTGGCATCGGTGGTTAGCCTCTGCAGAGTTACGGTACAACACATGTCATCACTCGGCTATTGGGCGGACTCCATTTGAGGCGCTATATGGTTACTTCGCCGCTGGCTGGCTTTGGACATTGATTCTTCCTCGTTACCGTCTCCACTTTGTGGATTTGGGTGCGGGACCGTCGGCCTTATGGACCAAGCTGCTTCAACAACACCTCCATCGCGCCAAGAACCGAATGAAGAAACAAGGCGGACCAAAGCATCGTTCTCAACGCTCCTTCGCTCCGGGCGACTGGTATTCCTTAAACTCCAGCCTTATGTGCGGTCATCGCTTGCACCTCGTTCACACGAGAAATTGGCCTTCCGCTTAACCCGGTCCTTTCCGTGTTGTTGCTTTCGCATTGGGGCGGTGGCATACCGTCTTGAGTTACCTCCTCATGCTTGATTCACAACGTATTCCATGTTTCACAATTGAAGCGTGCGGTGGGTTCCGCCACCAAGTTACTCCCACTTTACCTTCTGACCCATTTGTAAGGCTTGTCCTGCATCAAGTGCTTGAGACCGGGGCGATTGCAACGTGATGCTACTCCGGTGCAGCAGGTGTTAGTCAAGTGGAACAATCTTCCAAGTTCCCGGCCACACTGGGAAGACTATGAAGCACGCCGACGGGGAGTTTCCCAAAGCATTTGCTTGGGGGCAAGCGACAATTCAAGGAGAGGGGGATGTTACTTGCTGAAGATACTTTGGAAGATGATGAAGGGAGTAACTCCAAGCATACACGCCCCAGGCGCCCGGCCCGTGTCCGCAGGCCCAACAAGCGAATGTCCGGCGACGAGTGGGTCCAACCATAGCCGTAGCGCTGCGTGCGTGAACCCCGAGGCCCAGCCTCTGTAAGTCTATAAGGAGAGAGAGAGAGCTGACCCAAGGGGTATGGAATATGAGAAGCTAAATTTTCCCCTAATACAATCATTCCTCTGCCGTGCCCAATTTCTCCTCTGTTCTTCCTTACTTCCTCTCCAATCCTTCCCCAATTCTTCCCCAGCTGATCTGGGTTGCTATCACTACAGCTTCGCAACTAATTGTCAGAAAATAAATCCAAATACGCATTCTAGAGAGATCTATAGTTCCAACAGTGTCAGAATTCCAGCTATGGATGTACGGCAACGAATGAGATGAGGTCAGGTCAGAGGCCCAAGGGGGATAACCTGGGAGAAGGGGTGTTCTGCCCTGCCGACCTGAAGGGTGCCAGAGACGAAGACTAGCATGCCGCCGGTAGGGCCGGACGGCTGACAGTCAATGGTGTTGACCTGGTGCTTGCACGCAGCGAACGGGAGGGAGGCGAGCTTGCCGGCTATGGCAGTGGCTCCCATGTACTTGTCGCCCTCGAAGGTGAGCATGGAGCCCTCCTGGTACAGCCCCACCAGCGCCGCTCGGTTGTTATCGAACGTCGTGTAGTAGTGGTCCACGAACTCCTTCGCCATGCCGTCGAGGTCCATCTGGTGGTCTCCGCCGCTCGCCGCCGGGACGCTAGCTTCTTTACAAGTACGAAATCAGCACCATCGCTCCTGCCTTATTTGCGTGCCACGTGTCCCTTGCAGCTGAGCACGCGCCTGCGGCAGTCGGCCCCGGCCCGCTCCTGCCTTATTCGCATGCCACGTGTCCCTTGCAGCCGTGCACGCCCCTGCTGCAGCCGGCCCTGGCCCCCGGCCCCGCGCCACCGCGGCCCCGCGCTCCGCCTCTGCCGGCCAGCCCCGCTGCCGCCGCAGCCCAGGGGCGCGCGACCCACCATCGCGAGGCCCCCGGTACGAGCCCCCTTCTGCGGAGGGAGGAGGACAAGAGGGAGGAGATGAAGGAGACTCTGCACCTCCGCTCACATCGCCGCCGCAGGACAGCACCGCTGTCCGGAGCCCAGCTCCCGCCGGTGACTTGTGCCCTATCTCGCCCTCGCCCACGGTCGCGGCGCGGCCCCGGCTGGCCGCGTGCTAGCCCTAAAGACTGTCGCTCCTGCCGGATCCTCCCTCCTCGCCGCTGCCACTGCCGTCCACCGCGCATGGCCATGGCCTCCTCCTCCCAGTCGCGAGCACAGGAGCGTGCTCTGAGAAAGAAAGGGAAAGGATAAGGATGAACGCGTTCGCATGCCTTCTCAACAGTTCGTGATGCCGGCCACTGCACCCCTCTTGCTTCTCTCAAATCTTCTCGGTAGACCCGGTCCACATGGACTACATAGATGGGAGAGGATGGAACACAGATCGGTGCACAGTCTAGGCAGCAAACCCATACCATCACTACACCCGATGCGTCAGCCACCACTGTGCAAAGAAAAATGCTAAAGTGTATGCACGGGATTGTACATATTAATAAAGGTAAAACTATGTATTGAGAGAGACTCGTTTCATGTTAAGTTTTATCTCTTAAAATTTGGGAGGTGAATCTTACATTGAGACTGGTCTAAATAAACTAGAGTCATCCTAGATCATAATTGTAGAAATAATTTGCATACATTCATGATTATGATTAGTCGATAAACTGTAGCAATTTATATCTCACTCGTTTGAATTCTCAAATCCGTTATTCCTACCGTAAATCTTCTAAAATAAACCCTACATATTAAAATGTCTTTTCCTATTTTTTATTCCCATTTAAATTCTAGATATGATTACATCTCTTTTAATTATTTAAATATTAATTCATACTTGCTTAATTAATAACCCATAGTAGCACCCTCTATGAGGCAGTAGCCTTTCTCCGTAACAGTAGGTAACTCCGTATAGTTTCAACCCATCTCTGAGGTAGTAGTAGTCTTTTCCCACCCGTATAGTTTAAGATAAAATGCTGGTGAAGAAGCACTACCAACGCAGCGTTTTCTCGACCCAGGTCTAGGTGTGTCGAGCACACGATAGTTTAACAAGCCAGGCCATTTTGGCCTAGCCCGGAGGATTGCAATTTCAAATGTTGAACATTAGCGAGATTCAATTTCTCCATCTATATCCATTTCACTTTCTCAAAAAAATTCACACATTCAACAACTTTTATCATTTACTATCAAATACTCATGCTAAAATTCTGAATTGGCATTTGTATAAAAATATTTGAGAAACCAGATCAAGCAAGGATTTATTACCGCTGATTCAAATCCATGCATGTGCATGTACTCTTAAATAACCACATCTATGAACGTTGTTGCCCAGTCTCAAAATTTCCAAAAAAAAAAAAGAAAATTCTATAGTAAAAAGTAAAAAAAAACAATACAACCACTTCCTACACAACTGGTTTCTACTCCACGCGGCCGTGCGGCAACGCCGCACGTTCCTTCTAGTTGTGCGTAGGAAGGACGCAGCAGCGGAAGAGGCGATGGGACGAGTTGAATATGGAAGGGTCGAGGTGGTGGCAGCGGCGTGGAGAGAAACTGGAGCGTAATGACCCGAGAAGATTGGGCCGTGTTCAAGCAATGGAAAGTCAGATGGGCTATAATGTTTTTACGGAAATTTGGGCTCAGTGGTTAGCCTTCAGCTCGTTTTTTGTCTTTCGTTTTTCCTCTTCTTCTTCTTTTTTTTTTTTTTTTTTTTTTGGTGTTCGTTCAAGCAATGGAAGATCAATTGGTATGGGGTTTTTGCCGTCTTCACAGTCACAGTACGATCTTCAAACTTGGGCAGACGGTGGATGATGGAAGGAAGCTGACGACCCATTTGGTCTTTGATATAGTCTTTTTTTTTTTTTTTAAGGTTGTTTTGTGTCTTTTTGTCCATCTTTTTTATTAGCCTTTGTTTTCTTTGAGATATATTAAATGTGACACTCTTTTGATTGACTAATAAAAATATAAATTCATCGTAAAGTACAAGAAAAATCACGACTGAAAATAGGTTTCGCAACACACTAATGAACAAGAAATTCTACTGATGTTCAGAATCTATCAAATATCATGAATACTGAAATTATATCAAACTAACTTGCAAATTGCCACCACGGTGAGTATACCTTTCACACCCCCTTAAAACTATGCTTGTGTATGCTCAGTATGCCGTACTCAACTAATGCATGTTTAGATTTCATCCTCTAAATTTTAGAGCTAAACTCCAAAAATTGGTTTAAAGTTAGCTCCAAACTTCATCCCACTTCACATTAGTGCTTTAGAGCTTAAAAAAATAAGCTAAAGCGCTCTAATTTAAACTTCGACATAACATTATTGAAGGGCCTAACTATTCTTGTAGGTGCCAAACTTCATCGTGAGTATCCCTTTGCCTGCTTAACTTTTTACAATTAACCGTTCACTAGAAAAGCTCCGTGTTTAAATGTGGATTTCCATCCTACGTGTAAGGTAGTAATCACTTGAGCATATACTCAGTTCAAAATCATTACATTGATTACTGCTACATTCGCGGGCGATCACTACTCTTGCACGAACGGGCGACCAAGCGTGCATTTGAGTTTGCATAATATTTGCTATGCTCCAATCTCTCGTAGACATTCCTAAGGTTAAGGACTTAGGGTAGCGTTGTGACGTTGTGTGCTGTCACGTGGACGTGGGTGAGTTTGCTTACATAGGCCTTGTTTAGTTCCATGCAACTTTCAATTGAAATTGCAAGTTTTTACACTCTCTCTCCATCACATCAATTTATACCCGCATGTAAAGAGTATTAAATATAAATAAAAAAATAACTAATTGTACGCAGTTTTGTTGTAAATCACGAGGCGAATCTTTTTGAGCCTAGTTGGGCCACGATTGGACAATATTTACCACAAACAAACGAAATGCTCTGAGGACTTTACAATCTCTCTCCTCTCACAAATAATTTACCGCATGTAAAGAGTATTAAATATAAATAAAAAAAAAAATAACTAATTACATAGTTTTGTTGTAAATCATGAGGCGAATCTTTTGAGCCTAGTTGGGCCACGATTGGACAATATTTACCAAATAAAAGCGAAGTCTTCTGAGGACTTTACAATCTCTCCTCAAAAACTTTCATGGAACTAAACAAGGCCATAATGTATAGATGGCCATCGGTAAAATCTTAGGCTTGGAAGCCAGCGTCGTGCCTCACCAAGACACCCGGGCTGCCGTCTTGGAGTACCTTGCCGTGCCGTGCGAGCATCGGCCCGAAACGCGGCGTCTTGCCCGTCGTCTTGGCAGAAACGCGGCGTCTTGCCGTCTTAGAAACCGTCGCGGGAGAGGCGGCGGCTTGAGGAAGCGAAACGGCCGGCCCGGCGGGGAAACGGCCAGCCGTTCCCTTCGCCCCGATCGTGAAGTGCGCGGCAGCGCCGCGAAGCACCATACGTGCCGCCTTGGCGGCAGCGCCCAGCGCCACGGCCCACCTTGCCCACTTCCTTGAAGGCTTGGCGTCAGCGTCCGGCGCGCCGCTTGCCGGGAGGAAGCTCAATCCGGCAGCACGACACTTCCCCGGGAACCTCGGGAGAGGAACCCGCGGGCGGGCCGGGCGGCATCGCCGGGCGAGTGGAAGACGGCGGGGTGTCCGGGGCATGGCATGGCGCAGAGGGAGAGGGGAGCGAGGGGCGGCGCCGGGGGGGGGGGTCGCGCATGCGCGTCGGCCGTGGGGAAGGGAGTTATGGTTCAGGGGGGGGGCGTGGGCGTATGGCCTCTTGGCGGGCTGCGCCGCCGTCGTCCAGCTGCTGGACCGGGCGTGCCGGCCGTGCAGCGTGCCTAGGTGGCGGCCCAGGCACGGCCTGCTCCCTCGGGCCGTGCCGGCCCGGGCCCGGTGACCTCGTGCCGGGCCATGCCTCGTGCCGGGCCAAATTGCCAGACCTCGTGCCGGGCCCCGGCCCACGGGCTGCATGGCCGTATATAGTTACATAAGCGCGCGGCTGTGTTTCTTCGTTCGTTCGTTCTTTCTTTCTTGCAAAAGAAATGGGTCAAAATAGGAAAATTAATGTTTTGCACAAATTTGCAGCAGCATCCTCGATCTAGTCGTTGAATGCGGTGCAGTCTCTCCTGATCTCCCCGTGCCTGCCGGTCTTCACCCCCACACTGCCCAGCTTGACCATGGCGTCCTTGAACGCCTCGAAGAAGCGCGTCTGGTTCCTAGCGAAGTCCCTCACCGCCGCCCGCGACGCTGTGCCGTCGCTGTACAGCGCCTGGTCGGAGGTGAACAGGCCCAGGCCGCCGGCGAGGTTGGCGTAGTAGGCGTTGTCGAAGGCGGTCGGTGTGATTGGGTCCATGTCGACGGCGATGTCCGCGCCGACGTCCGGCGGGCAGGCGCCCATGAGCTGCCGCGCGTACGCCGGGTTGTACGACGGGTCCACCGACGCGCCATTGGCGCCGTCGCCGTCGCCGACGCCGTAGTGGTAGAGGCGGTCCGTGAAGCGGGTGCAGTGCGCGAACCCGACGGTGTGCGCGCCCGAGAGCGCGACCATGTCGAGCGTGGTGAGGTTGTGCTTGGCGAACATGGCGGCGAGGTCCTTGACGCGCATGCTGGGTCCCGGCAACTTGCCGGCGACGTTGCCGGCCTTGGAGACGAGCCCGTCGAGCCGGCCAAGCTGGACGGTCCAGTGAGGGCCGGACGACTGCCATGCCATTGCACAAGGTCACAGTACCCATCAGAAACCGAATTCGCTCAGTAAGAAAGTGAGAGCTTGGTTCTCTGAGTCGATTACCATGGTGACGACGTCCCTGGCGGCGATGGCGAGGATATCGGCGCAGGAGACCACGCCGGGACACCTCTTCTCGACCTCGGCCTTGGCGCGCACCACGGTGTCGAAGCCGTCGCCGGCGAGGGACACGTTGTCGGGCGCGTCCTTCTCGGCGTCGTTGGCGCGGGAGGCGATGAGGACCGACGCGTCACAGCCCTGCAAGTCGATTCATTCACCATAAACAATGTCAGTTTCCTTCAATTTCACCCCGCGCAAACTAAGAAAACCTATCCATCCTTGGACATTCAGAGTGTGGAACGAAACGATGACGTGGACAGCATCGTATTCGACTCGTCGGAAAATGACAAATGGGTGGCTATCTGATTTGCCAGCAGGGACGTCCGACACATCTGACCTGAATCTCTGATGGAATTCAGCCTAGTTGACAGAAAAGGTCGTGCAGTCACATGGCAAAGTTGACGAGTGCGTCATTAGAAGACAACAATCGAGCTGTCATTCGTACCAATAATCTACTGCCGCATCAGTCCTTCTAGTACTAGTACCAAATTCAGTCTGATCAAAAAACTTTAGTATGAAATGATTGCCTAACTTATATGAGCAGTAATCTGCATTCTGCAAGTCGATCTGAAAACAGCTGAAAAGCCTTGTCAAAGTCCAACTGAACCTCGACGAGATTGCAAATCAAGAAGCTTCAATTCAATGGGTAAAATCTGGACCAAGGTGTTTAAAACACGAGATTTTTACAGGAATTGGTTAAAATTTTCCCTCCGTGTTCGATAGAAATTCCCCGCGTTCTAAATGGATCTTGGTCTCGGCCAAATGAGCCTCAGATTGCCCGAAAGCGCAGGTGCAGACACTGATGGATGCTGCTCACCTCGACGAAGCAGTCGTGGAAGAAGAGCCTGAGCGTGGCCGGGACCGTGACGAAGGTCTCATTGACCTTCTTGGCCACCACTGCCCGCACGATCGCCTCGACGTCCGGGCACGTCGACCCGTAGTAGTCCGGGGACAGCTTCCCCTCCGCCGTGGACGGCAGCGTTATTGCTGCCACCAGGGCCACGGCTGCAGCAGCAAACAGCAAGTGCCCGCGTCTTCTCCATTTCTCCGCCATGGCCTCGGAGAGCTCAAGCTCTGCTGTGTCTGTGTGGGAGTGTGTTCCAGAGGGAAGAGGAAGAAGATGCAGAGCGCATCTACAGATGGAGTGACCAGTGACTATGGAAGGCTCTACAGATGGAGACAGGGGTAGGTGGGTGGGTGGGCCTCTATATACAGTGTCAGTGTGCACCGGGCTACTACTCCGTCCCAGAATAATTGTCGTTTTTGATTTTTCGATGCCATGAAGTTTGATTTCGATTTATAGAAAATACGTGTAATATTTATATCTCCGAATAATTTTGTTAAAAACTAGATTCAAAGATCTTTCCGATGATACTAATTATGATACTAATCGATAATATTTATTATTTATAAAAATTGCCAAAGATTTATTTTAGGAAGGCGAAAGCGGCGACAATTATTTTTGGGACGGAGGGAGTAAGTGAAAAGGATTAAAGGAGATGGGTTAGGTTCTCTCATCTAAAAATAATTAATTAGTGATAGATAAAAGTTTGAACAAGAGTTTTAAACTGTAAGATGATTTAACTTTTTCGAGAAGATTGTTATTAAAGGACTCGAACATGTGGCTTTGTTGTTATTGAATTTTTAACATCGGCTTTGTTAAAATAGGACTCAAAACATTTACACTTTGTTTTTCATGATATTTTTCTCCTTTTAATCACATTTGCCATCTACCGGCGTCCTTTTTCTTATACATGAGCGAGAACGCCACCACCCACCTCCCCTCCCTCCCCACGCTGGCTTCTCTTCTGGATGGTGATGGAGCTCCTTGAGGTGCGGTGCGCCAGCTGCTTGGAGACGCCGCAGGTTGACAGAGTTCCTCTGTCCGATCTGCTCAACTCCACAGGCGCTCCCATCGGAGTTCATGCTACTGCCGCCGCCGCCTGCCCACCTCGCCCGCCCTGGCGCGACACCTCGACGCGGCGCCCAAGCGTCGGGATGCCTTGCGGGCGCGTGGGGCGCTGTTGAGCTTGCTGCTCGAGGCTTACGTGCAGCGGGTGCCCGGTCTATGGCATCAAGCTCGCCATTGGCGCCAAGTGTGAGCGATCGCGCAAGAGTGCACACGGCAGCCCCGTCTATGCGGCCCGCGGAGCTGAAGCCCGTGCTCTGCAAGTGCTGGATGGCAAACAACATCGCTGTGGGCGGGCAGCTCACCACCACCACTGATTGTCGCGCGCACGGGTGGAGCCAGGATTTGAGTATAGGGGTACAATAAACGAAAAAAAATTATAGCAAAATATAACGAGTAGCCATGTCATATGGTTTCAGTCATCTATAAAATTAAATTAAATTTAGCTCTACGACTAGCAGCAAAGCCAATTCCTTCTCGATATAAATTACCAAAAAATCTCGCAAAAATCCATCTCCTATTGTACATCTATGACGTCAAATGAAGGATTATTAACTAGATAATATGACAAGGGCGTAGCACCTTACCTCCTGTCTGATCTAATTAATCGGTAATCGGCAGGTCGGCAGCAATGTCGTCGCCTCGCGTAGACGCATAGCCTGGCCGTCTCTAAGTCCGAGCGAGTGGACTATGTGAGCAGAGGCCTGGAGTTGGAGCTGTGGAGCGGGAAGGCAAAAATAGAAGAAGACAAACAGACGATCCGCGAGATCAGCGAGACGAGCAGGACATAACCACGTTTGGCATTCTGTTCTGAACGGACGGAAATGAGTAAAGCTAAATGGACTGTAGTATACTTAAGTTGCTAACTGGGCCTCAAACACATAGCCAATCTTGATTGCTTGGGCTAAATTAGGGGGGGCTAAGTAACTATTTAACACATATATTCAATCGTAAAGTCTAAGGGACGACGGGTCGCTCGCCAGGGCAAGTGCGTGACCTGTGACCATGCGGCCTGGCCTGCCTGCGCCTACACGGCTTGGCCCAGTTGTTCGTTTCATGCTCAGGCGGCCTTGTCTTGCATGCAGAATATGGATAACTATGCTGCTGATAGTTGCTTCAGATTTTTTTTTTTTTTCTTCACTTTTGCTTTCTTTGTCTTGAAAATGCGATAACTTTCTTATATGTAGTATGTTTGTAGTTTTGTTTGCACCATCATATGTTCCTTATGATGAGATATTTGTCTACAGGACTAGATGCATGATGCATATATTAATTATACTATATAGTAATAAACTAATAATTAAAAGAACTTGTCACTTGCTTAAAATATAACTTGTTACATGTTTTGAAGTTTCTTTTAGTTTTAGTTTGAGTATTGAGTTTCATTTTTTCTTTCATTTTAATGAGTTCTTATTATCTTTAGTTTCCATTTTGGTTTAACGAGCTATGAGTGTTATTTTCTTAAGATTATGTATTCCTTTTAGTCTCAGTAATTTCATTTTTTGTTTCTCTTTCTATTTTTGTTTTTATTTTTTTTTTGTCTATTTTAGTTTGTTTTTCTACCTGTCAATTTTAGTTTCAAGTATACGGAAATTTTGGTTTTATTAATATTTTATCGATAATTTGAGTTTTAGGATTTTTTCGATGTGTATACTTTTTCATTTTCATTTTTTAATTTTTCATTGTTTCTTTTATTTTAAATTTTAATGATTTTTCAATTTTTATTTTTAGTCTTCTTTTTTTCTTTCATTTTGTTAGTTTTAGTTTTCAGTCAAGTTTTTATGTTTTTATTTCAGTTTTTCTTTCATTTTGTTAGTTTTAATTTTTAGTCAAGTTTTTTTAATGTTTTTTAGTTTCAGTTTTTAGTCTCCCTTTTCAGATTTGAATGCATTTCTAAATTCTATTTGTTAGCTATACAATAACTTACCCTCTAAATTGGCACCTTACGTAATGTTTATTCTAATAATTTTATCCTCGAAGTGCAGTTTGTCTTTTTTTAATAAATGTCCCTCCAATTGTCACTTAGTCATGTTTCTCGACTTATGTAACTGATTTTATAATAACTTGTCTCTCTAGTTGGCATTTTTTATGCAATCTTGTTCTAATAAGTTGCTCTCGTTATAGCTTGTCTTGTTTTTGTATCGCGACCCTCATTTTTTAACAAATGCCCCCGCTTGACAGCAAGTCATGTTTTATGACTTTTCCAATGTGTTTTATATTATTTGCCCCCTCTCCTAATTGGCAGCTTATGCAACGTTTATTTTAATAATTTGTGCCTTTAGGTTGCAGATTGTTTTGTTTTTGTTCGTTACTCTTTTTAGGGGTTAGTACTATAGAAATAATATAAAACAAATTTATCATCTTCCCATGGCAACAATCTATATGCATACCATGTAAACGCTCTATTATATTTTGGAGTAGCAAGTTTAGTATTTCATGGTAGCAATTTCTTTCATAATTTTCTATCACATTTTTTACACACAAACTGCTACTAAAATAAAATCTTTCGAAATATAGGCAAGTGGGATCTGGTTTTGTTCGTCTCGTCACGTAGAATATTTTGATCCAAACAAAATTGAAGACGGATCCATCATTCAAAAGTTATGAGAATTTAAATAAAATATTTTCTTTCTTTTTCTTCCGTGCCGCTGGGACAAACATGCAAGCTTTGAGGCGCGGCCGCGCGGGTACATGCATGTGCATGCAGTACTAGGCATGCTGATTGTCAGAACGAGAGAGCATCAGGATTCAGCAAGTGGGTCACGAGTGGGGGTCGCGCGTGGAACGCGTGGGGTCGCGCGCTGCCGTTCCGCGCGACCCGTCGCGCGATATCCGTGTCCTATATTCAATATAATAGAGGAAATAGTACAGGATTAAGGGGTGCCAGCCCCCCTCCCCTGGTCGCGCGTAGTCCTACGCTTTGGCACCAACATCATCTCCGAGACCGTCACCATCCATGGAGAAGAGAAGCCAGTGTGCGTTAGACTAGCCACAATGTAGTGTGTAGCCGATGCCTGATTGAAGAGAGAGAGAGCCAAGCATCGATGCATACCACTGCAGGAAGCGATGCTGAAACAAAATATATAGGCATCGATGCATGTAGGTTCACCGGCGCTCAAACAATAAAGAAAGCATATTTCAGCAGGCCGTTCACAGTTCTCGAGCAAAGGAATGCCGAAGGAAGGAGGATTTGGGTCCCACGTATAGCAATAAAGCATCGATGCAACACTGTGAACCTGAATAAATCCTGGCATCGGCATGAGGTGGTGTACTGACGTTTATTTTCAGCACCGATAACGCTGTGGATAGTCAGGAAGGAGGGGCGGCGGGCGACGGACGGCAGCATTCGCGATGTTCGCGGCATCGGGTCTCGCGCTCGTGTAGGAGGGAAAGAGAAATGATGCCGGACAGATGAAACGATCGATAGATGAGACTAGCATAAGGCAATATGGTTAATACGGGAAAATATATGTATTTGAGATGCTAAATATGATTAAAAGGAGAAAAATTTCATAAAAAATAAAGTATAAATGTTTCGAGTCCTATTTTAGCAAACCGATATTATAAATCCTATAATAGCGAAGCCACATGTTTGGAGTCCTATAATAACAATTTTCTCGACTTTTCGAGATCTATAACGTTTGAAATGGAGGTAGTAATATTGATCTAAAAACAACAAGTTACGACATATGCTACCACAAAAATAACTATATAGAGCCAAGAAAACCTCAATCAACTTGATAAAATTGTCATTTCAGATGTCGAGGAGAGGGCCTATTAGTTTTGGGTGATCTCTCACTGCACATATTTATCTTTTAGGAAAAAAAGGTATAGACTATTTATAGTGTCCATGTCAAGCCGTTATTTTGGATTTTTTTTAATAGACTCCCATGATTGATCCAATGTGAATCAAGAATAGACATATTGTGTGGTCCGTCTTCTCCGCCGCGCGCGCTTTCCCTTCGCCTTCTTCCTCTTCTCTAGCGCCATGCCTCCCTCATCTCTCCCCTACCCACGGCTTCCTCGCCACCGGCAGCGCCGCCCGTAACCTGTCGCCGACCAATGACCTCGCCCACCCTATATACACTCATGCATGGTCCTCCTGCCTTTCATCCGTCCCAGGTGCATTCTAGCCATTCTCAGACAAAAATAAGGGAGAATGCAATGATGCATATCCCTCACTTAACTTCCTAATTAATCTATTAAAACCCGATTCTATTCCTCATAATTAAAGGGTGGACTCTCAGGTTTCTCATAAAAAAATATGGCAAGCACTGAATCACATATTTCTATTTATTATGCTTCATTTTTTTCCCCAAATTCCTTATATTTTTGGACAAATTTCCAAAGTACTTAGACCTTATGTTTCTTCTTTCAGGTTGGTTTCTAAAATGTAAAGGTTTGAGATCGATCGACCAAAATCTACTCTTCTTGATGATTACTTTGTCATTTCCCATCATCAAAGTTAGCATATGGTGTTCCTTTTATTACATCATTTTCCAATATCAATCCTGAGGGAACATTATTGCATAGTTATAATTAGCTTGTTCTTCCGGAGAATTAATTTGTCTTTATTGATCTTCATATATACTACTTTGTTGGATGGTGCACAACTCATCTCTAAACTCCCGTAGCAGGTATTTTTGTTTCATTTTTGTGCAAGTTTGTGCCAGTTTCTAAACTCCCGTAGCAGGTATATTACCTGACCGACAGACGGGGATATACTATATACACAAACATATGCACAAACAATGAATGAATGGCACTAAAGGAGACGGTGTTGCGCCTAGGCATCTATCGCTTTTCTTCACACCGATACATCTCCTGACCGTTCCGGAGAACGAATAAAGTTCGAAACACGCAGCAGCAAACGACGGGATGCATCTACGGACTACGGAGGGGGAAGGGAAGGAATGCATGCAAAATGCATGTCAGAAATACGTACTACGGTATTAGCTGGTCCGCGCGCGTGGTATCACATCCAGACACGTCGTCGGTCTAGCTGTACTTAAGAATTAATTAATGTGCCCTGGGGGCGCGCGCGTGATTCCCCTGCTTCCCCCACTCCCACCGGTCCCAGAGCCTCCTCCTTGCCCAGCAGCGGGCTGCGGCAGCAGCCAGGGCACGGCAACCCCACAAAACCCATCACACAACACGGCTAAAAAAAGGGGAGGCGCGCCAGGACTGAGAGTGAGAGTGTGTCTGCTGCGCGCTGGCGAATCCAATCCTGCTGGACGACCCGGGAAGAGATTAGGTGCGCTAGAGATAGAGAGGCCAAGGCCAAGGCCAGGATGAGAGTGGCGGTGGTGGGCGCCGGCGTGAGCGGGCTGGCGGCGGCGCACGAGCTGGCGAGGAGCGGCGGCGGCGGCGCGGCGAGGGTGACCGTGTACGAGAAGGAGGACTACCTCGGCGGGCACGCCAGGACCGTGGCCGTCGAGGACGATGATGGCGCCGGCGGCGGCGGCACCGTGCAGCTCGACCTCGGCTTCATGGTCTTCAACCGGGTACGTACGTCGTCTCTGCATGCCCGGCAGCAATTCATCGTGATGTTCTGCATGCCCGGCCGGCAGCAGTAGTTCATCCATCTATCTATGCCTGCCATGCATCCTGGTGCTATTAACGTTCGTTGTTTCTTCTCGTGTGCCGTGTGCGCTGCGGCGGCGTATATATCCACGGGCATTCTGTGTGTGCCATTCGGCAGGAACGAACAGCTCTCCCTTCTCCCAAGTCCCAACAACTCGTCTTTTGTTTTTGGATTTAGCCGAGAGCGATTTCCCTGCTTCCTTGTTTACCTTTCCGTTTTCCATATTTGTTCTTCTTATTCAAGGTTGGCAGAACTAGCAGATAAGTATGTGGGCTGGTTTAGGTTATTCACTTGAAGGTTAAGCAAAGCCATGATTATTAGTTGTTCGGTACCAAGACGCAAATAAACCATCAAGCTACAATCTGTGATGATATAAATACTGTCTGGAACAACTTCACCGATAGCTTTATGAGCTGTTGCAAGCTATTTTTCTTTTACCAAACAGATTTTTGAAAATAGTTTTATAAGCTTCGTAAATCGTACTGAATGGGGTGGGGATGGAGATGAAAATAGTAGTTTTTCAGTTTTTATGGCTTCGCTTTACATTTGTGTAGTGACTCTATGTGGGAGCATGTTTTAAAGAAATCTACGTGTATAAAGCTGTTTTGACAAATGAGTCTATGAAGCGATTATAGTTTCACTAAAGTAAAAGACAGTTTCACTGGTAAAGTAAACGAAACCTATATAAACACATGGGACCGGGAAAGATGCGTGCGATATTGAGACGACGTGGAGGCAGGAGTGACCTTACAAGCTCACGTGGTCACCAGCAAAACGCGAGAGCCAATGCCATACACCTTCCTGGCTTGGCTTCCTTTTTCTAGACATCTTACTCCACATGTAGTACTATATATATTTCTCTAGAAAGACCATGTACCATACTGACTTGTCAGTTGTCACATTGCTTTGATTGCGACGACATCCGGCAGCTATGGCTACTATAATAGCACTAGAAGATTAGCGTGGTTATTAGGAATGCTGTCGGCTTCACTTAGTACCTCCGAGGACCAGTTCAAAACTCCGCATCTCTGTGTACCCCTCTTCCTGTCCATACATTTAGCATCTATATTGCCATACTTCATCCGTTTCAACACAGAGAATATATTAAGATTATAAAATTCAAAGTTCACAAATTTGAATTATAATAATTGGTTGAATTGTCGACATGTTTATTTATGTAGTATTTAAGAGTTTATTTTAGCATATAAGATCTAGTTACATCAGTGGTTTCACATTCCACACATTTTTCAACACGATTTTGGTTTTGCGATCGTCGATAATGTCTTCTATGAACAACTAGTGGTCAAAGTATACCTCTAAAAACTTACTCAAATCATAATACACACCTCGTAATACACCTCATAAGGTGGAATGGAGTGAGTAGTAAATAATCGACTCTATAAATATATACAACCTTGTTTGACCTGGTGAGTCCATCAAAATCATATCTTAGTGGTTTTATATAGCATCGACTGTGGCAATAAAATTTACACAACATAGAAGTACTTTTAAATCTGAATCCCATATACTAAAAGCATATATATGTACTCGTCTATATATTATTAAGATATTGCTTCATAATATTTATATTGAGGAGTTCAAATTCATGAGTATAAGAAAAATGAAGGAAAATGTATATATTATTGGCCCCTACAACAATATGTCCTTGTAAAGGACATGCTTTGCAAGGGCATGCATGTCAATTACAGCCATCCTTGTTATCATGTACTGTCTTCTCTAACCTTGTGGATCCCTGTATCAGTGGCTTGGATTTGTTTGGGATGCTTGGCTCGGGATCTCTCCTTACAAACAACATATGTATTTCTTTCATCTCCAGTGCTTTCTCCAGTTGGAATTGAAGTCCATTAATACATTGATATATTCAATGTGTCACTTAACTAGCACTGTATGTAAGCAACAAAGATAAAAGTATTGCCTTAAAAAACGATCTATGTGGACTTATGTTTTTTCTTCTATAGTTCTAGGTCTTTTTCTCAACCCTTATACAAGTCTAACCTTCACTTTTGTCAGTGATCCACAACATTTGGACTAGTCAAATTACCGCACACACTTCATTTATTAGACCATCTTGATTCTCACCTTAAACATGTTTTCTTATTCCACCTTGCACATGTTAGTGCTAGTTTAAACATCACCTCAATTACTAGTCGACGTACTTTCCCGTATCAAGTAACAGCCATAATGCAAATGGTTGCTATTCCAAATGAGATTATAACACACACACATGCACCATTATTCTTGTATCATCGGTATCTTCAGGGTTCAGGGTGTGAGAGGGTGCCAAGCTAGAGGAGAAAACAAGTAGGCTAACATGATGAGTGATGACTAGATGGGTAGTGGACAAGACGACAAATTAAAAGTGACAGGGGTGATGCCGACCATGTATTGGTGGTCATGGTTATAGGGGAAGGTTACCAAATTGATTGTTCGAACCTGTTGGGTTAGGCACACATTGTGGATCGAAGGAGGGGGGGGGGTGGGGGTGGGGGTGGAAGAACCTGCCTTTTTGGATCTGCATCATACTAATTCAATATTTTAAAAATATCACAGGGAGTACAAAAACAATACACAGAGTTTCTATGATTTCACGTGTTCCACGTATTTTTCAACCGGAATTGATTTCGCAACCATTGATGCGTGATGTCTTTTATTAAGAGTAATTAATAATCAAAGCATACTTCTAGAGACATTCAAACCCAAATACACCTCATAAAAAAGTAATTGAGGGGTAGCAAATAATCTACTTTATATAGCCTCCTTTTCACAACATATATATGGCCTAGTTTGATTTATTGTGGCCATCAAGATCATATCTTGACATTTTTATACTCCATCGGTCATGGCTATAAAATTTTACACAACATGAAAGTATTTTCAAATGTGGATCTTAATATTAAAAAACATGTGCGATAGTACATCAAATATACATTAATGATTTTTCTTTTAATTTATGACTTATAAGAAAAATAAAGATAAGTATGTACACCGATCTGAAGTCCCAACAATGACCTGTCCTTGTAAAAGGACATGCTTTAAATGCAAGGACATGCATGTTAGTCACAGCTATCCTTGTTATCCTATCCTATCTTCTCCAACCTTGTGTGTCACTGTCACAATATCCTTGTCTTGGCTTTGATGTCTTGGCTTTGATTGGGGTGCTTTCTCAAGATCTTTTTTCCTTACGAAGGGGACATGTCTTCTTTCATCTCCGGTCCTTTCACTCTGGCTAGAAATTTTAAATCCGTTAATACATTAGGATATTCAATGTGTCACCTTAACTAGCAATATCCATAGAAATATACTATAAAAACAAAGTTTGTAGTTTATGAAACTACGCTCATGATGGATATAGTAGTCAGCATTACCAGTTCTATAATGCAAAATCTACTAAAAATTTTATATATTCATAGACAAAGATTATATTAAAAAAGATTAGTTGACTTAAAACAGTCTATATAGACTTTCGGTTTTTGTTCTATAATAGTGTAAGGTTTTTTTTTCTCATTCCTTATAAAGTTCAACTCTCACCTGTAATAGTGACCCCACAACATTTGTACCACATACACCTCAACCCTCATCTCACTGGACCATTGATTCTCACGTTTATGTTTTTTTTTAATTCACCTTGCACATGTTGTCGATGGCTTAAAGACATCCGTCCTGGTAGGGTTTTTTCCCGTCTGAACAAGTTACAATCGCAATGCCAACACTCGGTACTCCAATGGACACCGATGATACCACGTGTACATTATTCTTGCTATCTTGTACAGTATCACCGGCGTCACTTCTGCTATCTTGTACAGTATCACCGGCGTCACTTCCAGTTGACAACCTGATACGTGACAAATAGGTTGAATAAGGCCTCATTCATTTTCATCGCATTGATGTATTTCTAAGCGGAATTATTCCGGTTATTATACAAATTAAAGTAACGAATCCGATTAAAAATCATTTCTGGGTTAATCCCGTAGAAGCTAGCATCCGAGAAAGGTAAGTATAGCAAACACTCCACTCGCTGGACAATAACGAGGCTGTAGGACCTCTTTGAACCAGAAATGTACTCTGATCGAGCAAGAACTCCGAGTCTTATGATGGCTGCAAAGCAATTAGTTGTGCCCAGGACGAAAAGAGTTCCTGGGAAGACTTGTAATTCACAGTTCGCATGGTCACAAGATGTCATGCAACTCAGGTCTCAGGGAAACTCTCGCGAGCGCTGGATGCATCTGACCACTGTGATGACCTCGGCCCTGGTCCTCCATGTCGTTGAAGCGGCGCCGGAGCAAGGGCAGCCAGGAAGGGACAACATTGCTGGGCGCGCACCGGAGCAAGGGCGACCCCACACTCCGAGGAGATGAAGAGGGACGCTAGTAAGCTGCTCGGCAACAGAGCAAAGTAGAGGAAGCGCACAGGAGCCCGACGGCGAGGACAACCGGTGGCGGTGCGAGGTGGACGGACAGATCCGGGGCGGCCGAGAACGGATCGCGACCGGGGTGAGAACAAGCCAACCGCCGCAAAGGAACAATCCGGCGTCGAAGACAGAGCAACGGCCGCTCCGCTGTCGGCCAAGCCACACGAGCAACCAAGCACATGACAAACTGGGAATTGACCCGCCGCCGGTGGTGGATCCACGCCACGCCCACGCCCATGCCCGTGCGGTTCATTTGTGTCTTCGTCGAGTCCCGTGCTCGTGCACCTCAGGCGTTCGTCTTAATGCCTGTGAGGCACACCGCACGTGTCCACGTACCCCCTGTGTCTCTGAGCAGCGATCAATGGTGCTCAAGTGCAGCATGGTGGACCGCCAGGTCGACCATGGAGAAGTGCCCCATGGACAGGCAGGAGTCGGCGAAGTGCTCCCCATGCAGCTCAAGTGGACGGCCATGCGCTTGACCTCGTAGACATTGCCACTGCCAGGGAGGTCCAGAAGAAGGCTTGACGAACCGCACCGTCTTAACCGTCCTCATCGAGCTGAGCAACCATGGGTAGTAGTATCAGCTTCAGCCTCGAGGTTATGGCTGACCTGCTGACCACCTGCAGTTCAGTTTGTCGCTTGAACTCTGGCTTTGCTCTCCTGGTCCGTATTTATGCCAATAGTGACTGGTACCATTCTCAATCCTTTAAATTTCCATAAAACAAGTTGCTTGTTGCCAAACTATCTGAAAAATAGATTACATTTAAGCTTCTACTCTGCAAAACTACACTTTACTACCTTGTTTGGTCAGTGGACATATTTGACAGGAACTGACAGATCACACTTGCATATGATCATTGCACATTTGTTATTATATGGCTAAGCTAGGGCTGTGCTATGTGCGAGCGAGCAAAACTGCACATCTACTGGCAAAGCAAAAAAAGATGATTGCATGTTTGAAGTATGTATCTAGCTCGCAGAACAATTGACTTGCACGATTGCCTGCATTTCGGTGGCATTGTAAGGCAATGCACGTTGTGTGCACACAGCCCTGACGAACCTCACATCAGAGTGTGTCCTGCCCACATGGCAAACACAACATTGTTCGGTGCTAAAATGTTAGAACACCTCATCATGACCCATAAAAAAAGTGAACAGGGTAGAGCTCCTTGATTAACTTGGCAAGATGTGCAGAGACAAGTGGAACGATAACTTAAGTGTATAGTTTTCTATTAGTTTTACCAGTGAGTGAGAAATTTGTGGATTTGCGATGATTTACAATTTTGGCCAGTGGTGCACCAATTACGGTAAATTGGTGCATCATTTGAATTTACATGTTGCAAATATTGTGCTTTTGTGTACCATAGAACTTAGTGACATATCACTGCACTAAATTTCAGGTTACATACCCAAACATGCTGGAATGGTTTGAAGGGCTCGGGGTGGAGATGGAGATATCCGACATGTCCTTCTCAGTGAGCACACAATTGGGGACCAGCGCCACCAGATGCGAGTGGGGCAGCCGCAATGGCATCTCAGGCCTCTTGGCACAGAAAAGCAATGCATTCAGCCCTAGTTTCTGGCGCATGATTCGTGAGATACTCAAGTTCAAGAACGATGCTCTCAAGTAATACGTCTTGATCTCATTCCTAATAACTAGCATTAACTATGGTGTGACTGCATCGTTTACTTATAACTAATATATAATGACCCAGAACTGATGTTGTTTTTGCAGGTACTTGGAGGACCATGAAAACAACCCTGATATGGACCGGAATGAGACTCTAGGGCAATTCATTCAGTCTCATGGATATTCTCAGTTCTTCCAAGAGGCTTACCTTGTACTCCTCTGTTCTTTATTTGTCTCGTGTTTAAAGTCAGCAAATTAAAATGGCATATTTTCTTTGCTGCAGATCCCGATCTGTGCGTGTATATGGTCATGTCCATCGCAAAGGAGTGTTGGGATTCTCTGCTTTCTTTGTGCTCTCATTCTGCCGTAACCATCATCTTCTTCAGGTGAACAAGCCTGTTAATTAGGCTGACTAATTTTCTGCTGTGGACGCTAATCTTTTTCTCTTGCATTTTAACTGTGCATGCAGTTATTCGGTCGCCCCCAGTGGCTCACTGTGAAGGGTCGTTCGCACTCCTATGTGCACAAGGTGCTGTCCTGTAGTCCCTTTTCTCTCTTCACCTCCCTTAGAAGAATTTTTTTTTTTAAAAAAAGATGATTGATCAATTCAAGGAGTGCACATCAGCAGGTAAGGGAGGAGTTGGAAAGTATGGGTTGCCAAATCAAAACCAGCTGCGAAATCAAATCTGTTTCAAGTTCTGAGAGAGGTACTGCTAATGCAATCTCTCTATGCAGAAATTCTTCTGATTAATTATCATCTGGTAACTGATCCAAAACAAGTGTTCGGTATTGTTTTGTTTGCCTCAGGTTTCAAGGTTACAGTGTTTGATGGTTCAGAGGAGACGTATGACAGAATCATATTTGGGGTCCACGCACCTGATGCTCTAAAGATTCTAGGAGCTGAAGCAACACACGTAGAATTGAGAATCCTAGGAGCTTTTCAGTATGTCTACAGGTAATGCATGCTATGCGCCTTCAGACCTAGGTTGGTTTGGTTGGATCTGATCTCCATCTGCACCTTCACTGCAGTGATATATACCTCCATTCGATAAAAGCTTGATGCCAAGGAGTTTGTCTGCTTGGAGTTCCTGGAACTTCCTGGGCACGACAAGCAAGGGGGTTTGTGTAACCTACTGGCTAAATCTGCTTCAGGTAGTTACCTTTCCTTAACATGGATAGCAGCAACTAGAAATGTTTTTTTTTTGCTTTATATATGTATGTATATAGCACTATATATTTTGAATAATAGATCCTTATTGAAATATTTTCTAGAACATAGAATCTGCAGGCAGGCCTTTTCTGGTGACGCTGAATCCTCCTCATGTCCCAGACCACGTCTTGCTTAAATGGTACACTAGCCACCCTGTCCCATCTGTGGCTGCCGCAAAGGCTTCTCTTGAGCTTCATCACATTCAAGGAAACAGAGGAATTTGGTTCTCATGGAGCATACCAAGGTAAGTTACTCCATCAATTAACCTTTAGTAATACATACACAGCTTGCATCATGGACATTCAAAACGCTGAAAGACATACATTGCTTGCATCAATTAAGCTAGTGTGTCTGTTTTATTTCAAAATGCTGTGTGGGCTGTGTGCATCCTAAATGCAGAGTTTGGAAGTGATCTCATTGTATCAATTGATGTAATTGCCATGAAATCAATAAAAGCTTCCTTTATAAAAGAATCAAGGACACTCTGACTTTGCGGCTTTCGATGAGAGACAAAGAAAATGGATTGCTGTTGGACAACTAAAAAAGTCCAGTGTCCTACAGCAAATGAACTACTCATCTTTGCTGCAGTACACTAGATTGTGTCTTGCAGAGAATACACATGCTTTTGTAGCATCCAACAACCAACAACAAAGATAATTTTTTAGTGCTTTCATCAAAAGGCACTAAGTAGGAGTTTTCCCTAGCAAAATTTGCCAACTATTTGTAAGCATATCAGAAATTAGAATACTGTGGTTAGTTCTTAAATTTATTTATCTTCTGATTGGATAACAGGTTATGGCTTCCATGAAGATGGACTCAAGGTACTGTACTACAATCTGCGACTGGCTACCAATTTTTGGATGGGATTTTTACTATTGTGGTTCCATGTACGTTGGATATATACAATTTCCAATATGACATAGGAATTGATGCATGCCTGCAGGCTGGGAAAGCTGCAGCTCAAGGTTTGCTTGGTAAGGAGAGTGGCCTTTTGGTGAACCCAAAACAGATGATCCCATCGTGGTCTGAGGCTGGGGGCGCGTCTTCTGGTAGCAAGATTTCTTGGTCAATATGTATCCGGCGGCAACTTGGTGTGAGTTGTTCAACCAATTGACCAATATATCACAAAAATGTCTAATTGTGGACTCATCTGACTTGATTAATTCTGTGTCTAGCTTGCTTGAAGAAGGAGGCACTATGTTCAGTTTTGGTGAAGTGGGAAAACAATGCCATGTGAAATCTATCCTGCGAGTACATGACCCTATGTTTTACTGGAAGGTTCTCTTTTCTCGTCTGACGATTTTGGCCCACTACTTTTGCTGGCCCTGATCTCTCACGTCACTTGAAATACATTCTTCAGGTTGCAACTGAAGCAGACCTTGGCTTGGCAGACGCCTATATTAACGGTTATTTCTCATTTGTAGACAAAGAGAAGGTCTTCTAAATCTTTTCCTGGTAAGATCTTACAATTTAGATAGTCAAATCAAACAGTGGCACATTTTTTCTTAGTGATCAAATTGGCACATGTACATAGATGCAGTCCTAGTCCTAGTTACTTGGACACATATAGTGTTGTTTCCTGTATAATTTTGGATTACATCCACGAATCATTTTGCTACAGATTCTCATTGCAAACAGGGACGCAAACAAGAGTAGTAGCAGTGCTTCCAGTAAAAGGTTAGCCCCCTCCTAATTTCTCCATTTTTAAAATTAAAATCAATTAGTATATATGAACTCTGGTACTAAATCTACCATCAACTGCTAAGTACATCCTTAAAAAAACTGCTAAGTAATCGTGTACACATGTAATTTGTTTGGTCGTCAGGGGTTGGTGGACACCCCTGCTATTGACAGCTGGGGTTGCCTCTGCTAAATACTTCCTGCGTCACATATCAAGGAAGAATTCTGTCACACAAACACGTCAAAACATCTCTCAACACTATGATCTGGTCAGTAATGCTAGCACTTCTCATTCTTCTTTAGGCTCCCATCTATGTTTACAATACCTATAAAATATTTTACTCATTCATAATGCCTCCAAAAATTAGCACAAAGTCATTTCTTTTCTCTAGGTTGACTGAAAATTTTGTTTCTGCTTTTGCATTCATTATTTTTCTTCTCATGTTCATGCAGAGTAATGAGTTCTTCTCACTTTTCCTGGATCCATCAATGACTTACTCTTGTGCCATCTTTAAGGTTTGTGCTGTGATCAACTAGCTAGTGCTGCTTGTGTGTTCGTGAGGGAAAAAAAGTACTCTAGTACCATCAAGTGCTGACTCTTGATTTGTGCATGCCTTAATTGGTAGACGGAGGATGAAAGCTTAGAGGCAGCTCAGTTATGGAAAGTTCGCCTCCTAATCGACAAGGTACAACATACCGAAACTATCAATTTAGTTAATATTGGTCTGATAATAAATGATTTTCATATATATCCCTGCATGCATGATGTGTTGGATCACCAGTATACTGCATGCTGAAAGTATTAATTTAGTTAATACTGGTCTGATAGTAAATACTTGCATATATATTCATGCATACATGTGTACTGTGATTAGATAGATTCATAGATCACCAATGTGCTTCATGCTAAGTCGATTGTAGGCTAAAGTGGAGCGAGATCACCACGTTCTTGAGATTGGTTGTGGCTGGGGCAGCTTAGCAATCCAATTGGTGAAGCAAACTGGTTGCAAATACACTGGAATCACATTATCAGTGGAGCAACTGAAATATGCACAGCAAAAAGTTAAAGACGCTGGCTTAGAGGTTAGTGTGAATCAGTACCCCCTTTTGTTCTGCTAACGATAATCTTAGTTGAGTTCTTTTCTCTTTTAAAAAATGTTGACATTGATTTTGCATGGCAGGACCACATAAGCTTCATGTTGTGTGATTACCGTCAAATACCAACGTGCCGCAAATACGACAGAATCATCTCTTGGTTAGTACTACTAGCTGTATATATAGATTTAATTGATTTCTTGCAGTGTGGAGACTGCTATAAGTAACATAGCAGCTTGATTTAGTTTCCTGGTATATATGACTGAAATATATAACGAGGGAGCTGATGCATACATGAAAATGTGTTGATGGTTCAGCGAGATGATCGAAGGTGTTGGGCATGAATACATGGACGATTTCTTCGGCTGCTGCGAGTCCCTTTTGGCTCAAGATGGCATATTTGTCCTGCAGGTATCTATACACATAATAAACTATCTGTAACACCGCAGAATCAACTGCATGATTTGTGATGACTAACTTGCACGGATGTAGTTCATCTCAATCCCTGAAGAACGGTATGAGGAATACAGGCGCAGCTCAGACTTCATCAAAGAATACATCTTCCCCGGTGGTTGCCTTCCATCGTTGGCCCGTATCACTTCTGCCATGTCAGCAGCATCAAGGCTCTGGTATACACACGACGTCGCTAATCATCTGTATATTGATCCCTGCTGATTAATAATAGTATATGATGATCCAATCTGTTGGAGTGCAGCATCGAGCACCTTGAGAATATCGGTTACCATTACTACCCAACGCTAATACGGTGGAGGGACAACTTCATGGCCAACAAGGAGTAAGTACACAATCTACCAGTGTGTGCAGGCTGATGCTGGCATATACTCCCTCCGTATAGGAAATAGAAGTCGTTTTGGACAAGGTTTGGGTCAAACATTGGGAACATAAATCATGAATAACTTTTAAGTTGTTAAGTTTGGAAATGTGAAAATCATATGAATAGATTTGTCTTGAAAAATACTTTCATAAAAGTATAAATATATCACTTTGTGATGAATATTTTTATAAAAATATGAAGTCAAAGTTATACTTTGGAGACCGTGTCGTTGTCCTAAACGACTTCTATTTCCAACATGGAGGGAGTAGCAAACATGTATTTCTCCTTGTCTTCATATATGATATGCTGAGAGAGAATGCAGTGTGTTATTCATTCTAGCAACGCATATATGATTATTGATATTGGTATTGGTATTGATATTAACCAGATTATAAATGTTGCTCCGATCATCTGCAGTGCAATTTTGGCCCTGGGCTTCGATGAGAAATTCATCCGTATATGGGAATACTACTTCATATATTGCGCTGCTGGTTTCAAGTCACGGACACTTGGGAATTACCAGGTACGCGTACAGCTACGTCTGCTCATGGATTTACACCAACAGTAATAAACATGAATACAAACGGATATCGTATTTGCAGATCGTGTTCTCTCGCCCTGGCAACGAGAAACTGGGCGACAACGGCGATCTGTACGCAAGCTTTCCGGCAGCTAATAAAGCTATAGCTAGCTAACGCGTCTACTACGTATACATGTCATTCGCGATATTTTTTGGAGGGGTGATTGCGTGATTCTTCATCGATTTTGTTTCAAAAAGAAAAAAAGATTCTTCATCGATCAGCACTACAGCAACCACTATTATTGTTCATTCCGTTGATTTAATTCCGGCCACATGTATGTATGTACGAATGTGTGAACTCAATGCAATAATGCAAGGATTTATATGAAGGAATAGACGTATATTTGGTGGTAGCTGGATCAGTCACTTCAACGTGAGCCCTTGTATTTGTGATCGAATTGAACACGCAGTACTGTACTAGTGTACTACTCTCTGTCTGCCACTAACTGATTGTACTTGCAGCGGCGGATCACTCCATTGCTTCGATCCATTCTGACGTTCCATCACTTTCAGTTCGCCCAACGTGGTAACTCCAATCACTAGTCTAGGCACATGCATGGCCGGCTGGGACGCAGGAGACTCGAGCATTCACTTTCACCGGACATGTCTCTGTGTATTGTGTGCAGCGCTAGCTAGCTGTACTGATGGAGCCCAAGAACGTAAATAACATGCGTTGCATCAATGTAGTGTTCAAACTTCAACGGTGCAGTAATTCCGTGTGCAGGCACGTACTAGTGCAACGCCGTGCACATGCAATTCTTTTTTTTCTTTTTTCCTTTTTTGATTGCCACATGCAATTCATTGAGCCAGCAGCAGTAGTACCATTTCTTAGCACGCGAGAGATCGAGGGGGCACGTGTACACCTCTCGGTATCCTATCGATCCATATTTATTCAGGCTCAGCACCTCCACTCCACTCCACCTCGTATTCAGTATCCATCAGCTAGCAGCAGCAGAGAGCAAGCTAGCTAGACAGACATGCCGGGGCTCACGACGATGCTAGCACCGCCATGGGCATGGGCACGGGCATCATCACCCGTGCCGCCGGTGAAGCTTCGCAGCAGCAAGAAGACGGCGAGCACGATGCCGCTGGTAAACAAGACGCGCTCTGCATCGTCGTCGTCGGCACACCTCCTCGTCCTCGGCCGCGGCCGTGCCCTCATGGCAGCGACGGCAACGGCGCCGGCCTTTTGTGACGATGATGAGCAGCCGCGTCTGCAGACGACCTTGGATCTGCTGCGGCGCTTGGAAGAGGACGGGTGGGTGGAGGAGCAGATGCTATCTCTACTCGCCCCCGTGGACGAGGCGTGGCAGCCCGCCGATCTCCTGCCCACCTTCGCCGCCACCGCCGAGGAGCAGCGGAGCCAGGTGGCGGAGCTCCAGGCCCGCGCGGCCGGCGTGCCCGACGACCTCCTCGTGTGCCTCGTGGGCAACATGATCACGGAGGAGGGGCTGCCCACGTACATGACCATGGGGAACCGGGTGCGCAGGGCGGAGGGCGCCAGCAGCGACGCCACCGGCTGCGACGACCACGGCTGGGCTCGCTGGCTGCGCGGCTGGACCGCCGAGGAGAACCGCCACGGCGACCTGCTGAACCGGTACCTCTACCTGTGCGGCCGCGTGGACATGCGGCAGGTGGAGAGGACGGTGCACCACCTCCTCCGCCGCGGCATGAGCATGCTGGAGCCCTCCTCCCCGTACCACGCCTTCATCTACGGCGCCTTCCAGGAGCGCGCCACCTTCGTCTCCCACGCCCACACGGGCAAGCGCGCCGCGCTCCACGGGGACGCCTGCCTCGCCAAGCTCTGCGGGGTCATCGCCGCCGACGAGAGGCGCCACGAGGTCGCCTACACCAGGCTCGTCGCCAGGTCCTTCGAGGCCGACCCGGACGGCGTGGTGCGGGCGCTCGCCGCCGTCATGCGAGCCAAGGTCACCATGCCCGGCGAGCGCATGACCGACGGCCGCGACGACAACCTCTTCGAGCACTTCTCGGCGGTGGCGCAGCGAGCGGGGGTGTACACGGCGGCGGACTACGGCGACATGGTGGAGCACTTCGTGCACAGGTGGAAGGTGGCGGAGCTCGGGGGCCTGTCCGGCGAGGGGCGGCGCGCGCAAGACTACGTGTGCGGGCTGCCGCGCAAGATACGCAGGATGGAGGAGCTGGCCCACGACCGCGCGGCCCAAAAGGAGGCCCAATCCGTCAACATCAGCTGGGTGTTCGACAGGCCCGTCCGTCTTCACTGAAGGAAAGTTGTAGGCCATCCCACCCCACAATCCTCAACTGAAGAAGCCCCAATTACTACCACTACTACCACCTACTGGTGGAGCGTTGAAAAAGCCTGGCATTGTACCTTATATTGTAACTGAGCTTGGCTACATATGCAGTGTATGTACAACTATAAGTGTGCAGCTCTCAGATCACAAACTATATATACATATATAAGGCCTAGTAAGCTTCCGTGATGAATAAAGCTTGAATAATTAGTACTATACAAGAATCAAAATGTTGCTAGCCTTGTTGGTCTGCACAAAATGTTGCTAGCCTTGTTGGTCTGCAGAATTCATTTGGTCCCAAGGACTCATTTCAACAGTAACAACTATACATTTAAGTACTATATAATATAAGAATGAAATTGTTGTCAGCGTTGTTGTTTTGCAGAATTCATTTGGTCCCATGGACTGATTTCAACCGTGCAACTACTATATTTACATGTATCATATCATTCAGTGCAGTGTGCTAAAATCAGATCCATCGATCCACTCTACAGACAAATCATTACCTCTGAGAGTAAAACACCTCTGCACAGGTTCATTACTTGTACTTCTCCATTATCCTTCGGGCCTCTTCAACAGGGTCTTCCGATGGGTCGCCCATTGCTTCATCCGACCTAGAGCCTGAGGCTTCCTTTGGGTTCATAGCCAGGAAGCCGAGATATATGAGGCCCATCATTCCCTGTGACCACGAGACCCATCATTTGGTGGTAACAAGTACCATCAAAGCTGAACTACAAAAGACTGGAATGTTGAATGGATAATGGATAGTCTTTAGCTCTCATAAATATGTCAGTTATTGGAGGTGCAGGGTACATTTGCTATTTGTCAAGTAAGTGACTATAGCTACTACAGGACTAAATGTCATTCAATATTGTGCACAGCACATTGATCATCAACGGTGGGAGAACCATACCGCAAATGTTGCGATTGCTTACCAGAACAAACAATGCAGTGGACACCACGGATTTAAGAAGGAAAAGGGCGACTGAAACAGCAGCAAAGGCAACACCGATCTTAGCAATTGGTCGTGGAACTGCACCCTGTCACACATAAGAGGGGGATAATCAATCCAATTGCAAATCTTAAAGAAAAAAACAGAACTAGAGTTTCTTGTTGTCAGTATATTTTCTTGAGATCAAAACTTCAAGGAGAAAAAACATTTTCTTCAGAGATAAGAGGATGATAGCTTAAGTGATATGAATGGCCAAGGAATACATACTGGGACAAGATTACTTCCGGCCTCCACGGCGTCGTTACCGACCCTCCATGCCGTTTGAACAGCTGTTATCATATATGTAGTGTTAAGAGAATAGCAGAATAGGTTTTCTACGTTAAAAAATACCAGTCAGCGAATCTAGTCCTAGAAGTATAATATACTCTACAGAGGCATCAATAGAAATATATGTGACCCAACATGAGCACAGTTGGTGTACAAGTATACAGACAATTTCATCAGGAGCAAAATCAATGATGACTAAGCAGGCAAGACAATATTCAGTATATGTAAATGGCTGTATTTTAGGTTAGCATTCAGTACAGCTACATTTTGCAGCTCATACTTGATGCTTGGTCTTAAACCCTAAAAACTGAGTGCAGGAGCAGCAATGCATCCTGATAGGTGAGAAGGGGTGGGGAAGGAGAGTTCAAGTGTTGTACCAGAATCAGAATATTGCGTGTTTGATGTGCTAGAAAAAGCTAGAAATAACAAACCAACGAATGTTTTGCTGACATGAGGTGTTTGACTGTCTACTTTGCCAGTGGCTCTTAACCTGACAACCTAACGCAATACTAGCATAATTAGCGTCATCTTAGTGCATGGATATGGAACAGAACCACAGAACCCCTGTTGTCCGTTAATCTGCAGTGGTGAGCGGAGAATGCATCGATGATTGCTGTGACTTCAGAAGTGATCTTAAGATTTGCAGGTTGAATAGATAAATAATTTTTTTTGAAACAATAATAGATAAATAAATTGTTTCAGATATATATATAGTTTCAAGATTTGCAAGTTGCGACCACAATCTATGGATTAGCAGTAACAACACGCAGACACAATCACACAAGTGATGCTGCCAGGTTTGAATAAATAAATTGTTTCAGATATACATAGTTTGGTATTTGGTATAAGTACTACTACTAATTTTGCAGTTAGGGAGAAGAATATACTCCGCCTTCTCTGTATTCAGACTTTTGCTTTTTATAAAAGCCGGGTTTTACCTTTGTCCAAAAAAAAAAAAAAGAATATACTCCGCCTTGCTGAAAGAAAATAATGGAATCGAAGTCGTCCTCGCAAGTATCAACAAGAGATGAGAAAACACGTGAGGTACGGTACCTCTGGAGAAATCGAACTGCGCGGAGGCGACGACGAGACGCTGCTTGTGGGGGATTGGACTAGGAGGCGGCGCCCGCCGTGGCATGTGGATGCAGACAGGGGCCGCGAACGGAGCGAGCGGAGAGGCTAAGGCTCTCCGGCGGGAGGCGGGCGACGGGAGCCAGGCGGCCGCCACGGTCATGGCCATGGCGAGGGGGACAGTCGGAGAGAGCCTGTGCGGTGCGCCGGTGCCCGGAGGCCGGAGGTCAGGACGGACGGAACTGGGAGTCTGGGATAGGGCTGAGCCGCTGGGCTGTCAACGAGCCGAACTCGAGCGAGCCTGGTTTGAACTTCGACCTCGGCTCTGGTAAGTTTTTCCTCACTTTATCATCATTTTATTGATCCAGCCTCCGGCTGCTGTTTCTATGGTTTAAAAAAGAATTTGTGAAAAACTCCAAAGGGGTACTAGGCAACAAGGCTGCACATGGTTACACCTAGTATTATTATAACAGTCTGATGGCCAAGTGCTTGCAATAAACCAGTGTTGCATACTTGCATTACCTGCTTGGAATCTTGGATTTGGTATCATCAGAGCTTTCCCAACTCCAGGCAGTCAAGGATGCGCCAGAGAAGCTTAGATGATTCAATGTAAACAATTTCTTGACACGGAAAAGATGATTCCTGATGTTGCCACACAAGCACACATAGGTTGCTAGCAGGTTTGGGTATAGGAGCAGTGCTCCTTTCAGTCCACATGTTCCCATTTTTCAGAATTCAGATTCAGACGAGGGGGGGAAAAGCCGCCACGATATGCAGGTGCAGACATGGTACTAGTTTGTTACTTGTCGCATGCAGATAAATTATGCAATAAAACATTTCTAGGATATAATACTGTGTCAACTGTCAACAAATGAATTACAAATTTCTGGAACAAAGTATTCATCGACACGCACACAGGATGTACTGAATCTCGCAACAATACAATGCAGTTCCAAGATCCGTTTTGCTAAATGTTGAAAAGGAGAGCTACTACTACCACAGAATTAGACCCTATAACTCCCCAGCTTACGCTCGAAGAGGCGACGCATGAGGTAGACCTGCACAACGCTTGCTGCAACAAGGCCAGCTGATTCAAAGAGTGCCTTGTGAACTGTCCTCCTGCTCATGTTCTCGTTTACTGCATCATGATATGGAAGGAAGACATTGCAACTTTAGCAACAATACTGAACTGGTAGCTCTGACCAAACGTGAGGTTTACACAAAAGGATTGGGCATGCACTCTCATGGTCTCATGGCGCTTATTAGTCAAGGACAAGAATACATGAGGGTTCTCAAAATTTCAGATAGGCAGATACACCTCCCCAATTTGTTAATATGCAGATACTTCCCAATTTGTTAATGCACAGTGACTCTAGCTGAACATGGCAGTGCAACCTTATGCTTGAATTGCAGGCTGATCATGTTAATGCAGGGTAAATGATCGAGACTCCTTTTTAGGAACTAGATCCTTTTCTGATCAAGTATTGACTACGTATGAATTTGAAAAGGGTGATAGAAAGGATAACATGGAAGAGGATAACATACAACAACTCGTTAGTATTTCGACAAGAGAGCATGACAGGAGTGACTTACATATAGCTTGGCGATCTGTTTGGGCCTCAAGCCAATGCTGTTCGAACTGAATGTTATAGAGGGCTTCGTCCAACTTCGCGATTTGTTCAAATAAAGGACCAAAATGCTCTGAATTTTTTCACAGAAGAAATAAGAATAGGAATCACCAAAAATTTGTTTGCTACACAACTAAAAAAAGAAGGATACAGGAACTCAAGCCATACCATCTTTAGCATGCTGATCAAAATATGAAAAATGGCCAACATGCACATCAAAGTCCACAGTTTCATGATACGGTGACTTATTAGTGAAGCAGAAGCGATGGACGCCTCTCTTGTGAACTATGAATTCAAACTTATCACTAGTCTTGTCACGAGAATCGTGGATTTGATCACCTTTAGGATCTTTAATCTGCCGTAAATCAAGACTGAATTAGCTTTATAGCGGACCAATAACAATAAATTGCTTAATTAGCAGAAAAGGCAATGAATTGCTTTTGTATTACGAAAGTAATCTGAATGAAAAGGTAATGAATTAACAAAGATATGAAACACCAAAACAATATATCTGAGTGCATCATGCTTAATCTCTTTCGAAAGCAGGGCCAAGCTCGGGCAGCTCATTGGACCACGTCGCCCTTTTTTCTACGACCGTTCGATCTCAAAGCTGACATTGATCGAACCGTTCAACCCGGCCGTGAAGCTAGCACGCTTCGCGAACTCTCGTCCCTCGCCGCTCCTCCTCCCCACGTCTTCGCCGACCGCCGCTCCTCCTCCCCGGTCTGCTTTGCGCCGCCGTCCCCTCCCTGCTCCAGTTCCTCCCTCACAGCCCGGCGAGCCGGTATCCTATGGCGACACGGAGGAGCGATGCGGGCGGCTGTCCTCACTAGGGGGCCTCGACCCTGCAGCCTGGGCCGCTGGGCGGCCGAGCCATGGTGGGCGCCCGTCCCACGAGGGGATGCTGTGGGCGGCAGCAGGACGGCCGCTCGAGGAGGCCCCCAGGCAGCAGCCACGGCGAGGAGTCACTAGCGGGGCTCCTCGGAGGCATGCAAGATTCCCGCCATGCTCTGGTTAGCGCGTAGCACTGCACGCCACGGTGCTCGGGCGCCTTCTCCACACATTTCCGGCGCTCCAGAGCCTCCAGTCCTCCACATCTCAACGTCTTCACTCTTCCTCGCTCAACGATGCCTAGCTTGTCGTGGCCATACGTGGAGGAGCCAACTGATCCAATCGTGAATGCCAACGCTACTTCTAAGTAGGACCGGCATCGCTTCCTCCAAATATACACACCTAAACGCCACACTGTTATTGCTGCTGCGGAGAAGAAGCTGAGCAGGGCTCCCATGAGGAAGAAGGCAAGAAGCGTCGGGGCTGTGCATCTTGCTCATGCCTCTGTGCTCCATCCACCCACCATGTGCTCGATCAAATGACTACAAGGCTTACTCTTTTTAGCGGGGCAACTATACTTGCATATGAAGGGCTTCTATATCTGATAGAAAACTTTGGTCTTAATTCTTAAAAAAAAAAAAAAAAAAACTTTGGTCTTTGCAGATGAAGGGCTTCTATACCAAAAGTTTCAATCCATTTCTGCATTGAAACACTGCCTTTTTCTTGACTAATAAACTTTGGTGGTTCAGTTATGCACAATGAAAAAACACTGAACATGTGAACTAGGTACATATACTATCTGATGCACTTCTAAAATCATTTGTGTTGATCACTTGAGATGTATTTAATGGCATACGCTTTTAAATAGTGATGACCTGTGTCCTCTGTGTGCTTCCAAACTCTTGCAGAGCTTCAACATCTGAGGAACTGCTTGCCTGATCAGGTTCAGCGTATTGATGAGAGGTTAGCTGCCCTTGTCAATTGCATACAGCAGCATGATTTATATTTTGATGCTAGGTAGTTATATATATTATAGGATTAGGACTAGCCTTGTTTTGGGCAACCTCAAAAGATGCTTCATCTCCTTTACTTGCAATCACCATCTTACAAGTTTGGTCTTATAGTACATTGCTTCCACTGGTGAAGGTAGCTAGAAGATGAGAATGTCTGAAACCAAGAATTACATAGCGTATCTAATTGTTTCTGATTACACTGTGATAAAAGTGGAGATAGTAGCTTTAGTTCGACACAAATGTACTTTTGTTGTCAAAGTTCTACAAAGCAAGAGCATAAGATCAAAATACCCTATCTTTGAGGTCCTAATAATAAAGGGAAAAATGGAAAGCAGCCAGCTATTCCAACCTTAAAAAACATTTTTGTTATCGTCTGGAACTCAGTATCTGAAATGATTGATCGTCAGGTTTTTCCATGCTCAAACTTGCACATTTTATCAATGCATATGCATATATCAGATAATTTCGATGATAACAACATAAAACTCTGCAGTAGTTTGCTAATTCTATTTTAGTTTTTGCCACATGGATTTCATCCCCGTATCCTAATTTTGGCATCTGATATTTCTGCTTCTGTTTGATAAAAATTCCATGGCCTAATTGCTTCTTGCAGGCAGTGATGATTGGTATGTTTATTGGTTCTGCGCTCCATACCACGACTCCATTCAGGAGCAGCGGCGGAGTCATCAAAGGCAGTGGCCAACTAGCCAATGATCCAGCAGAAGGGCCAGCACGGTTACGCAGCTCACACTCAGCTATAGCATCTCTCTGTTGAAACTTGCCCACATTGCGTTTACCTATTGCGAAGCAATGGATAAAGTGATTGGTCAATGAGGTACACTGATTCTCACAAGCATTAAGTTGTGACAAAATTTGAACATAAACTCCATATGGAGTCCAAAAAATGATTGAATTACATGCACAACTTATATATCCTATTTATTTGTCTTCATGCAATTTTTAAGGTTTTATATTACCATGTGTATCTATTTATCTCCTTTGAAATGTCATGGTTTCTAGAATATCATTGTGATCGATACCAATCATAAGCTGATGTTTGTATTTTACTGTCTATAAAATTTCATCAATGTTCCTCCACAAATATTCAAACCACAATTATAACTAAATGTTGTTCTGTGTTCCCAACTTTTCACTTACAAAAACAGAGATGTGTTAAAAAAATATTAGTCTTGTCATTAAAAGGATATCAATGTGTATGCAATCATGTTTATCTATTGGAAGCAGCTGCTCTGCACATTGATACTCTCACATAATCACACAACGCGGCCTGGCCTAACATAATATTAAATCAGGACGCCTCAGCATGCACCAATAGGATGAAATCTTTGTCCATTCTGCTTAACTGATTAGATGTACATGGGCTAACATAGAAAACAAATTAATTTGTTGGAACTCAATCCTAACTACTCTACTCTGCGGGAGAAGAAGCGCAAGTACAATGACTGGTAACTCAGCCAATCCCAACTGGCTGGTTCCATCCTTAAAATAAAATCTAATGCTAGAGGTTGACTACCCTCTCCAAAAGCAAAGTGGGATCACAACTAAGAAGCAAAATGAGTTGAACCAGTAAGTTGAACTGCTGAAACCGAATTCCTAGTAGGATTTCAAATACATTGTGCACCCACCTTGTCATTTCTGATTTTATTATAATGCTGAATGTTTCAACTGTCAAACAACAGACATAACTGTAAGCCCGAAAGCAGGGAAACTTTTTACCACACTTTCTAAAGCTGCTGGGTTCAGTACAGTACAGAGTACAGAAGAGACAAGGGAGGATGAGGAAGAGATGCCATACCACAAGATCGACGCCGTCCTGGGTATAATGCCATGGCGTGTCGGCCTTGATGACAACGAAGGATACGTGGACCGTATCCCCTTGGTAGTCGACGTTGTGGGAGAAGCACTCCTCCCTGTCGATCACGAAGCGGATGGCCGCAGCACAGTCCAAGAAAGGCACGAGACAGATGGCTAGCAAGAAGGCATCCATTCCGAGGCTCGTCGCCCCCATTGTCTCACTCTCACTGGCAGAATCACAATGCAATCAAATTAGGCCGCGCCTGATCAGAATTCAAGGATTAGCGAATCATTATATATAACTGCCTGGCAGGTAGTGCAGGCATCAGAGACCGTACTAATTGGCAAGAAAAAGATTCTGCACAACAGAACAGAAATGCAGAATGGACACACTCTCTCTCTCCCTTACCATTACCAGGTGAAGGAAGCGAACCCAAATCCGGACGGACGTAGGAAGACGACGGAGCCTGCAGCGCGAGAGTTCCAGCTGAAGAGGAAGGGCGGATCTGGGCGGAGGCGCGTCGAGAGCTGGCCTTGGACGCGGTCCGCGAAAACACAAGCTTTGCCCGTCTCCTCCGCGGAGCTTCACTGAATCAAGTGGTTTCGCGGGATTAGAGCACGGGACCTTGTCTTCTTTTCGTTGGGCTAAATAGATTAGTCAAGAAAGGTAGACAATCTGCCTTCAATCTTGTGCTTTTGTAAAAACAGTCTTCATAGCACCTATGATGTGATTAAAGCACTCAGAAACACTTTTTTTTTTTTTGGCAAAGTTTACCCTCATCTCTATTCTTTGTTCCAAATGAATGTTACATGAATTATTGTAAAAGAACTGTTTTGTGTGACACAAAACTATTGCATGTGAAATGTATTGCTTTATATGTGTATTGTGAAATATATGAGATAACATGATTTTTTTTTTCAAATTCCGTAGCAACCGGCGCCAAAGAGTGCACAGGTAAAGATTTCTATTTTTTTTCGTAGTCTTATCCATGTTGGGAATTTTGAGGCTCCTTCTATACTCCCAATGCTTAAGGCATCCGTCTTTCTTAAAGACGCTCTAAATCCTCATTTGAACCATTTGTACACAAACAGCCATAAAAGATGGCAACATTTTTTTCAAATTTAATTGAAGAAGCAGTTTTAAGGGACATTTTTTCACCAAAATCTCTCTCTCTATCATGAGACTTTTCGAGTTGTTCAAAGGAAAATAGAAGCAAAGTTGCCTGGGGCGCAAATGATATACTTTGAGCTGAGACATCGCATAAACACTGTAAACTCTGTCTTGCAAAGTTTCTAAACACGGTCTGGTGGACAGAAACATATGAAACTAGATTCAGAAAACCACAATACGAGTGCACAATTCTCATCAGTTCTTCCCCGTCAAACTACAGGGCTGACACCACAGTGGACAATCTAGGTCATCCGCTGCGCAGCCTCCTTGGCGAGCAGCTTTTCCCTGGCCTTGGTCTTGGCCTGTGACTTGGAGCCCATGATGCCACCTCCCCACTTCTTCCTGACCTCATCGAACTTGTCGTTGAAGTTAGCCTGCAGGGTGCATTTTCAGAATCAGCTCATCAGGGGAAGCATAACTACATGGTATCAAGAACACTGCAATACAAGTCATAGTTTCACACCTTAATAGCCTCCAAGATCTTGCTGAACTCAAGCTTGTCCTCGTTCTTGACAGTGGTCAGACACAAAACTGATGCAGTCTTCTTGTGAACAATCTGCATACGATTAATACCATACAGTGAGCATTATTGTTTCAGATACCTCGATAGATTTAGCAAGTTCAAACCAGCACAGGCGTAAACCATACCGATCCAAGGCGAGCCTTCCCTTTAACAATGCAGTAAGGGACCTCCATCTTCCTGCACAGGGCTGGAAGCCACACAACCAGTTCAATCGGATCCACATCATGAGCAATGACAACAAGCTGAGCCTTGTTCTGCACAAATTCATGCATTCAATCAATAACATTGTTCGTTGCCACGAAAGTGTTGGGCACCTTGACTATACCAAGTAATATAAGTGAAACAAAGAGGTGCCAAAGTCATACCTGCTCAATGAGGTATGTGACATGGTTAAGGCCATACTTCACAACAATTGGTTTCTTGGCCTCAACAGTTTTTCCTTCAGTTTCAGCCTGAGCCCTCTTCAGAAGCCTCTCCTTCTTGGCAGCCTTGTCTTCAGGCCGGTACTTGAGAAGCATCTTAAACAGGTTGGTAGCTGCAAACATTTCACATCATAGATTTTCAGCCCCATATATATTCTGAGAAATGAATAGGTAGCTTATAACATTATAGAAAGAAAAAAAGATAAGGCACAAATCCAGGAACAGCATAGTTCAAACATAGCAGCCAGTACACTTAAACAAGAACACAGGGGTGCATTCAGTGTCTTTTGATTCCCCTGCGGTGACATGATAATAAATTGTTATTTAATCTTTCAGCAATTTATATGAATGAATGTCCACTAATTTTAGCAGGATGGTGTTTCAACATGTTTACAGGTGAATACAACAGGCATGACTTAGACATGCTACTGGCCATTATGACACAAATGTAACACTAGACGAAAAGGTTTAGGCACACACTGATGAAAGGCCACACTCCAATAGCATGGAAAGCATCCTGCTCTAATTAAGATACCCAAACATGTAAATGGCAACCCTAACACAAGATGGCCAAAATCATGCAAAGTAATTGGAACTTGTAGTGCATAGTTGCATACATCAATACAGTTCATTGCTAGTCATCTACTGTGCAACTGAAATAGAAGAGGTTTCGGAACCAAATCGAGACTTGCAGTTAAAAGATGATACTTCTATTTCCTCGTAAACAATAGCACCCTCAATAAACAAGAGGGGTGAGTGGTGTTCATACCGAGGTTCTTGTCAAGGGTGCGGGTGAACTGGTTGAGCGCCGGTGGCACCTTGAGGCGCTGCTTGAGGATGCGGCGCTGGCGCTGGATGCGCACGACCTTGGGCCACTTGACGAACCGGTGCAGGTCCTTCTTGGGCGGCAACGAGCCGCCGATGCCGAACTGCTTCGGCCTCTTCTCGAACAGAGGGTTCACCACTTTATCCTGCACCCAGCCAGGCCAAACACAATCAGACCACGCATTCCAACCATGGCGCCGTACACATCTCGAGCAAGAACGCGGGAGAGCGCAATACATACCGTCTTCTTCTTGGCCGGCACCGGCGCCCTGCCACCTCGCTTCGGGGCCTGCAGATTTGTATGTCGAACTCTTAGCACATTACATGAATCATACGCAGATTTTCAGCAAGTTAACATCGGAAAACTACAAGAACATAAGCATAATATGCCGCCCCAGATCCACGAAACAGTATTGAAACATCACCCAAAAAAACATCCCTACAATTCTAGGGGATTTTTGTCCCCACAAATAAGAGATTGGAACAGTGGAGTCCGAAAGCACAACAGGAAGATCGGCGGCGAGACCGCACGCACCATTTCGCCGGAGGGGGAGCTTGGCGTTCCGAACGGGAGACGACGGCGACGCGAGGTAGGGGGAGGAGGCGGCGACTGGCGCTTGGAGGCGGAGAGGTGGTTCTATAAAGGATGACTCGCGCCGAGCTGGATGCACCGTGGCCGTCGGATGCGAGGTGGAGAAACAAGCGGGGCGGTCTCGGCCGTCCGGTGCCAGGATTAGGGTTTAGGCGATGCTCAACTTGGGTCTCGACCAGAGAACGGTAGGTGGGCCTTCATGGGCTGGGCGCCGTTTGTTTTATCAGCGGTTTCTGTTTGAGCCCATTTGTTTGGCACTTTTCAAACTGGAACGGGAGACCTAAATGAAATCCTAGAGGCACGATCAGCTCATACTTCTTGAAGATATAGGCTCCGTTCGGCTGGCTGGACAGCAAACTGCTCCAGCTGCAGCTGGCTGTTTTGCCTCTCACATATTACTGTAGAAATATACCAGCTCCAGCCAGCCGAGCGGAGCCATACTTCTTGGAGTAGTATAGGTGAATGACATTTTAGGCGATTAGTTTGTGGCTGCGAACTGAGGCTGCCAACATATTGGCAATATAGCACAAGAATAGATTGCTAGAGCTGTTGCCCTACCACATTCACTTGAAGGCCTTTTTACTCCCTTTTTATTTTGGCTCTCTGAATAGTTGCAACTTGCAAACATCCCTTTCCAATGCTTGAAGTTGCAAAACTTTATTTAGTTTGTATTTCACCATTGAATATATTAAATTTATGTGTTGCAGGGAACCTCTAGTCCTTATGTTTATCAAAAGTCTATGAGTGTTGTCTACTTGTCTGAAAAGTCTTAATCTCCTTCAGGCATATGTATGTTGACTCTGTGGTTCAATTACTACATCGACAGGTCGCTCCCCAAAAAGAATTCATAGACAATTAAATTATATATGTTTACTCCATTATTAGAGGTGCAACTTAGAAGCAATATTATTTCATTCTGCATTGTACATCTTCTTAACTACCCTGTTACTGATTTCTTTCTCTCCGAAAACGTTTCGCAAGATTTGCCCTTTTGTTTGTGAAGCTGCTGAGGTAATCACAGGCTGAACTATGCCCTGCGTTGTTACCAAAAGCTCTTTTACATAGTCTTCCTTCAGCTTTTTGGATGGAGCTATAGCTAACAAAACATGGTGTCTCCAAGCATCCAACATTTTGACTCTAGAGGATTCAATATTAGAAATGAGGCAAGGAGCGTCTCCTCAGATTTTGAGTTGACACTATCTCATTGGCGGTCAAGTGTTCCAAAAGCTGATGGGTAACGATTGAAACAAAAATTATTTCGAAAGACAACGACTGAAGCAATACTGTACCAAGGTCCATATCTGCATATTATTTCCCTGTCTTGATGTAGTGAAAACATCTCTTACATGTTACAATTGCGGTGGATAATACTGTTTCCACATCTGTAAAATGCCTCTAGCTTCTCCATGCTATAAGATTAATTGAGGTAGAGAAGTTACAAACTATATGTTGCACTACATGTATTAAGTCATTGAATTGCAAACAATGAAAACGATGTCCAACCAACCATGCCCTGAATTCTTGGACTGGGAGGCTTTCTGCTATTCCAATTTTCCCCGGTCCAAACACCAAGAACTTAAACAGCTTGGATTCATTTTCTCTTTCTAAATCTCAAAAGGCTTAAAGTAAAATTCGAGAAAAAAGGCTTAAATTAATGCAATGTTTAATATTGACTCTTTTTAAGACGTGGCATATATAATCCTTTGATTTGACAAATTGATAGCAACATTGTCTCCTTGCTCCACAGGATGTAGCATTTCTACTGGTAAAATCTGCTAGGAAATTAGAAAACTGAACCACAAAATCTCTGGGCTCTTGGAATATTCAATATGTTCCTCATGGTGAATAAATCCTTCATCAAAATGAATCTGTCATTAGCTGATTAATAAGACTTTATGAGAGCTACATTCTTGATTCTAGAGAAGGGAAAACTGCAATTAAATCATCATGTGATGTGAGGGCAACATATACATCAATATATACCAATATGCCAGTTGCCATCAACATGTCTAGATTCCTAAAGCACACGACATTCTTTCTGTTGTCTGAAAATAAGAATATTATATATGCTCTACAAAAACTAGAGCTCAAGAAAAACTCATTAACTACTACATATACATGGTTTGCACACGATTCATATCAGTATTCAGCACGTACACACGGCTCATCTCCCGTGCAGATCGGCGTGAGAGATCAAGCACCGTCGTCACCACCAAACGGCAGGCTACTAGGACCGGCCGGCGAGGAGCGGGCGGCCGGCGGGGACGAGCAGTCGGTACGCGGAGTGGGCCCTGACAAGGCCGCACCGCGCCACGGCCGCCGCCACCTGGCCGGCGGCGTCGTCCTCCTCCTCCTCGATCTGCTCCAGCACCCGGACGAAGGCGTCGGCGTCGCACGGCAGCGCGAGCGGGCCGGCGGCCGCGTACCCGAACGCCTCCTCGGCGGCCCTCCAGCAGCGCCCGGAACAGCGGGTGGTTGACGCATTCCGTCCGGACCACGAAGCGCTGCCGCCCCGCGCCGACGCACACCGTGAAGCACCCCTCGGGCGCCGGCGCGGTCTTTCTCCGCCGCGCGCCGCTGCGGCACCGGTCCAGCGTCTTCATGATGAGCCCGCCGCCCGGCTTCCTGCTTCCTTTCTCCGCCATGGACGTGCCCGCCAGCTTCTTCTCGACCATGATGGGCACGACGTCAAACACACAAGACTTGGGCACGCACTTGGCTACTTAGCAAAGCTAGAGCTAGCAAAGGTGAAATCAAGCTTAGTTGGTCAAGAATGAGAAGGCGAGAGACTGAGAGGAATATATATATATATATAGTGATTAGTGAACCTAGAAAGGGTCTTGATAAGAGGCTGTTTTTATATAAGATTAGCTATTAGGGGCTCATGAGAGAGAGACAGGCTCTCTCTATATAGTTTTATACTACTAGTACACAATAATTGCATATTATAAATTGCAGACTTCAACTTGTAGCGCGTACGTGCATATAGTACAATTGTTAAGGTACGATTTGTCAGTTTCGAAAGGGTGAACTAAACAAGTGCAGCACGGGAGGAGCCGGATCGAGATAATCGTGATCCATCATGCACGCATGAGTCGTGACATATCAAGCATGGCCGACTCTCGAGGGGCCAGTTCATGGCGTCATGGCTAATAATGCAGTAGATTTAGCGGCACCGTGACAGGCTAGGTCCGACGACCCTCTTTGACGCTGTGTGCATGATTGCAATTAGTTTGGAGGTGTCAAACGCCCCAACCACAAGTGTTGTTTAGCTTCAATTGGCAACGTCTGTCCTCTCTGATCTTCACCGGCCGTTGCAACGCTCCAAAACGTCAGCCAGCTTCTTGCAGATTAATTTGTTTATTTATTATGGTTCCAGTCCGCAGGCTAATTCATCCTGAGTCATGACAGCAACACACACTCTACAGCGTTCAACACCTGGAACCAAAACGCAAGCATGACTATTTCTTGAAGCCCTTGAGTCTGTTTGGCAGTCTTGTAATCTGGTTCTCGAGCTATAGCGTAGGACAAGAGAGGTAACAATTGATCCTGATGAATTTCAAGTCCAGCGATCTGTTACAACGGACAACTGTACCTACTCCGTGTCACATGCGCTTTATTTGGGTAACGTACTAACGTACGCCCGCTTTTGGCACGGCGATCAACCAGACTCTTGTAGTTCCATAACTCCATTGCAGTTTGCAGATTCCACACCAATCAAATACCCCACTACATGTGTACACAACCGACGACCACGTGGCCTCAAGCATGTGTTGTAAGCATAAAGGACGATGCCCTCTTTGGCACCATATTCATGTGTTTTGTGAGGTATAAATAATTAATCGATCTTTCTTTTGAATTTTCCGTATATGTTTTGCCGACCTATTGATAGTTTTTTTTTTCCTTTTTATTTGTAACTGTACATTCATTCAACATATGCAATTATGCATAGTTAAAACCTTGGCTACCTTATGCTATGTCACTGCTTCTTACATATGCACTCACCTTTATTAACGCACAAATACATTATACACACTCCCATCTCTGAACTCTTGTGATATATAGGGTGTGTTTGGTTAGGTGCTCAACTCCTAGCCTGGTTCTTTGGAGCCAGTTTTCAATTGTTTGGTTGCCTGCAACTAGGTTGAAGCCTGGCTTAGATGGGCCAGCCGTACGCCCGGAGCCTGGCTAGGATCGAACGGCCGATTCGGCCGTTCTCTTGGAGCCAGGCCCGAGCCAGCGCGTGAGGCCGCTCGTCTCACCTCCCTGGTACCTTCGAGCAGCTCCTCCTCGCCGTCCCTCTCTGCGCCTCTCCATCGTCCCCATCTCCGGCACTGCATCCCCGTCCGTGTCTGGCACTGCCACATCCCACGATGGCACATACGGCCGCGACGCTCAACAAGATGAAGAAGGAGGCCAAGCTGGAGGAGGGCCGCAGCCGCGTCAAGGCGGTGCTCGTCGAGGCGCTCGCCAACCTAGAGGCGCAGAAGGAGGAGGCCGTCAAGGCGCTCGACGCGCAGATCGCCTCGCTCAGCGATGAGATCGTCAAGAAGGTGCTCCCATCCGCGTGAGGAGACGGGCGGAGCAAAGCTTGCTTGGCCGAGCTGCGTGCGGCGGCGGCGCTGAGCGCGGGCCTCGAGCGCGGCGTCGATGCCCGAGGGCGCAGCGGCGGCGGCAGCTGACGGCTCCAGATGCGCGTGAAGCATTTGGTGAGGTCCTGCGAGAATTGCTTGGCGCGGCTGGCGGTGGCCTTGAGCTCCTGCGAGAACTGCAGCAGGTGGTGCGAGGATTGCAATACGAGTTTCGATAGCTTCCCATCCATCGATTGATCTTCCTTTACTCCTTGGCAAGGCATCCGATGGAAGTTTTCCGTTATGATCCTGGATCACTCGCTCACCATTTCTTCTTTTCATTCACCTGTTTGTGCTGCTGCGAAGATTTGTGAAAAACGAGCCATATTTAGATAACTGTTGAGACCATGTTTAACTCCAGCCATGATCATGCACAAGAGGAGGTGCGGTGGACAGGTGTTTGATAAAATGTCTCAATAGGGATGAACTCACCTGTCAAAGAAAGAAATGACTATACACAAAACCAAGCCAAACAACCAAACAAAAATTCATCATAGCCGGGCTCAACATCACAGACAACCAAACAAACAGGCCTTGGCTTGTCGGGGGACAGAGCTTAGGCTAGCGGCTTTGTTTTGCTAGCCAGGTGCTTGTATGAGAAACGAACCAAACACACCCATAAAAAATGGGTTGGCAAGTCTCCGAATAATGAAGCACCTCAAACGTGTCTCATTGTCAATGGATACACTGTCCACCACTGAAAAAAAAAATATAATTAGAGTAACCATGAGGACCTATGATAAATCAAAGACTCAAACCCTGATCGACAAATTCCAACATAAGAGACCTAACCAATAGAGCTACGACTTAGGTCACCACAATTAGGTGTTACTAAAAATTATCATGGATATTTTAGGGTTTGAACCAGATTTACGGGTTACTTAATATTATTATTAAAAATATTGAGTATGAATAATAGAGTCAAATAAGGGTTAAGAAAATGTAAATTAATTTTCCATATTGGTGAAGAGATAATTTTGATGCAGGCATGGGTTACTTTAGGCATACTCGTATTAGTAATGTTGAGATAGAAGGTACGTGAATCGATTAATTGGAAGTTTAATCTTACTGCACGGAAAGGTAAACAATATGCCTTTTTTTTGTGAACCTTCAAAAGACTATCTAACAAGTAACCATTGCCACTACTAAATATCCCACATGTTCATCAGTTCACGAGCACAATGAACTAGACATGACAGCAGTACTAGCATCAGTTACATGCATAACATACAGGGCCTGATAACATAGCACGGAGGTCAACCTAACATGGGGCCAAATATCACACGTCCTCTCACTTCTGATCATTTTCTCATCATCATCACTCAAAAATACACAGAATCTAAAAAAACAATCTTGGCAAGAAAGCTAAACATCATATCTTGACAAGCTTCTTCGCTCATGGCTTTCAATTCAAGGCCGAGAGGCCGCTAGTTCTTGGGAAGGTGGGAAGTGGAAGAACGGCGGCGGTGGCGGCGGGCCCGACTTCGTAGAGCGGGAACGGCAAGAACAGTGGCCACAGGAACGGCACGAGCCGATACGGCACCGGGAACGGCCGGGGAACGACACGGTCCCGCCGGGGCGCCCGCCGCGGACCCGGCCGGAACAGCGGCCAGAAGAGCGGCAAGAAGGGCCGAAGAAAAGCGAGGAGCCGAACGGCTTGGCGGGTGCCTTCTTGTTCTTGGCCGTGGCATTTGACGGGGCGGAAGTTGAGCGCGTTGAGGTTGAGGAAGCAGGCGCTGGTGGCGCGGGAGCGGGAGCGCGATGTGCTGCGTGGAGCCGCCCGACGCCGGGGGGCGTTGCAAGGCGGCGGAGGAGCTCCGGAGCAGCGTGGCGCGGCACGCCGAAGCGGACCTCGTGGCCCTCGCGGCACTCGAAGCCGTCCACGGGGGCACGTCCGGCTTGTACACACCGTGCTGGTCCGTGGTGCGCTCCGCTTCCAGGGACAGCTCCTCGGACGACATCGAGTTCACCTGGAAGCTGCACTTGATCAGCACCCTGGCTCCTGCATACACCATTTATATCACCGTCAGCTCAATCATGTTTTCAGTCGTACACGTTTGTACCATTGTGTGAAGACCACTACCTCAGATCGGCATATAACCGCCGGCCCTAAACCCCCCATCGGTGCGGATTTTGAACCCGGCAGAGCCATGTCGGCGATAAGGGTTGAACATCAGTGTCGGTTCCCACAAACCGCACCGAAGCTCACTTACACCGCCGGTTGGAGAATGAAACCGGCAGTGTTGTAAGCCTACATCGGTGCGGTTGGAAATAGAACCGACATCGATGAAGAATATATCATTGCCGGCTCTATTATCAAACCGATATCGATCGCTACTTGATCGATTGTCGGTTTGTTATTAGAGCCGGCACCGATCGATCAAGAAGATCAAGATCGGTTGGTTGCGCCCACCGCCCGGTGATGGGCATTGTATCACCGACGGCCTCTATGACAACCGACACTAGTTGGTATTTTTAATAATTGGTTTTTGTTCCCTTTTTTTAATTTGGTTTTTTGTATTATATTAAAATTCATATTTGCTAATAGAAAAACAAAATCATAACATCATTGAAATCTTGATAACATCGTAGCAAATACCACTTACATTAATATTACATACATTAATAGTCCTAGCTTTATAATACCATACTAATCCAATGAAACAATTATAAGAGTCTAGCCAGCCGCTCTGGTGTGTAATTATTCTTGAACTTCTGCGAGCGCGCAGTGAAGAATTTTCCTTCTTTGCTCACAATATACTTCATGATGAATTCCGCTAGCTCCTCTTGATATCCTCGTATCTCCATATCCAAGAGCCTATTGTGTCCATGCTTTTCCCGCTGTTGAGCATTCAATAGGGTGACAATGGAAGCACAAATATAAGCCATAAGAGAATATTATGTCATAAAAAAATAGAATTAAAAGCATACATACCATCTTATCTGTTTTGATATTTTTCATGCTAAACCATTGCCTCGTGGCCCATATTACGTAGAACCCACATTCATTATTCCCTTGCGGCTGCTCTAGGTACCTGATACGCATTTCCTCTGCCTTGAAGTTTTGGTTGCATGCTCTGTGTCACATTATTAATTAGGAAATGCAATAACATTAAGTGTGCTATATACATATATGTATAACTATATAACTTTATTTACTTAGAAAAATGTTAACTTACTCATTTAACGCATACAGTAGAGGAGCTATCGAGATAGCGGTCTTTTTGGAGTCTCACACCTCAACACGATTTCTTTTTTAATATCGATGTCGATGAAGATGAAATGGTGCCTGCAACCACAAAAAGTCTATTTATATTTAAAAAAGCTTAATTAGCTATATAAAATGCGTAGAAATAATGGTAGAGACCACATACGCGCAGTTATAGGTCAAGAGCACGTCCGATTTATTTTTATTGGCAAAACCCTTGAACAACCTAGTCAGAGATTTTATCATATCTTGCCGGTCGTAGCCAGCGTCTCCTCTACAAGTTGGCTCATTGACTTGGGTTGGGTCCAAAAAGGCTACATATTTAATGTTATCTCTCGTCGTGTAATCATGTAGCCACCTGCATAGAGTATGGGATATGTCAAACAATGATCAAAGATGTATAGTTAATTATGAATTCAGGCGGGTAGGGTACTTATATAGTCCACAGGAGCATTATCTGTGTATCGAGGTCGCGTCTTTGATAGAATTGAAATAAGTGTTCAAAACTTACGAACTGCATAGTTTCCTCAGGATGATCAAAAACTTCTCCGGCCGGAATAATAGCTTCAAACCCAGCTAGATCTGTTTCAGTTGCTTCGGCCAAGTAAAACGTATGTAAATCACGCATACGTGTTCCAAGAGCCTTCATCTGCTCCGGTGTTTCCAGCAAATCTAGACCTCTTTGATTTGGTATCTTTGGTTTTGCCATTTTAAACTGAACACTATCATAATATATGGCCGTAGCATCCTCTAGGGTTAGTTCGTCGTTCGCTCCATCAATTTATATATCTCTAGCTAGGCTTTGAGGTGCAGCTCTTCGTCCCTTTCTTGATTGTGGACACTACGAGTTTGCTTGTGCGTCATACCTGCACACGTCGTCTACTTAGCAGGATGCCATAGTTTCTTCAAAAATGCGTTGCATGCATCTGGGTTTGGCAATTCTATGTCTTTCTCCTTCATCGTAGATGTAATACTTCCGCTCAATTGTTTTTTCTTTCCTTTGTTGGCATCCTCTTTTACGGAATCGGAGGATCTTTTGCCTGTTCTAGATCTAGTTGTGGGTCTCGTCGTTGCAGCTTCTTTTGATTTTGGCGGGGGAGGGGGTCTAGGATTATCATGTGTTCCGGCCGAAGATGAAGGATGGGGAGGCGGGGAGGAGGTGCCCCCACATTGCTCGGGGTTGACGAAGTGGGGGGGAGGAGCCCCACATTCCTTGGGGGTGACGGAGGGGGTGGAGGCGGAGAATTCTCATGTCTAGGGGGTTGAAGCAGGGGAACGAGCAGGCGTATCATGAATTGGGAGAGCTTGGTCATGAGATCTGTCCGGTGAAGATTCAGCATCATCCTCATCATCCGATAACTCTTGATGGTCAAGCTTAATATACCGCTTGCGCCACGGGACACAAAGACGAAGGTTCTGATCCAGACGCGGCCTATCTTCCTGTGCAGGGAAATCAATGTGTATCTTGTTAAACTTTTTATCCAGAATTTTATCAATGGTGACATTCCAATATCCCGAAGGAATTGGGCGACCATTAGTTAACCCATCTCCTTTACGCCAAGTCTGGCCGATCGCCACCTTGTCTGTCGTCTATTGTTGGCGGATGTACAGCCTCATATTAACCGGATTTGTTATGTTGCCCACCGGATGAGGTAAACTCGCCTCAGCATCATCCATGGGGGTCGATCCACAGCTACTACGACCCTTAACCACTGGGCTCAAGCATGTGGGGACAGGGTCTACAGATCCAATGGTCTGAGGATCTCGTGCTTCGGAGGCCAAAGCAAGTGCTTGGTTAACTCTTTCTTCCATTACCTTTAGCCGGTTCTTATACATTGCTTCTCGTGCTGCCTCTCGTTCTTGTCTAGCCCTTGCGTGGCTACGGTAAGAAGCAGAATCCTCCTCGAAAGCTACCTTCCAGTTAACAAGACCTGCTCCCCTTGTGCGGCCGGGGTGCTCCTTGTTACCAAGTGTCTGGGAGAGCACGTCGTTCTCCCTATCACACCTGCGTCTCCCTTGGTTCACCTCATCGGTTATCGTGGAGATACTCTGAACCAGGCTGCCCAGTTGTTCATTTAGGATCGATAGGGTGCTATCTTCAATATTATGTCGTGCACCCCTCGCCATAACAAAGTGAAGAGACCTAAGCTGCCAGTCGGCAGTCTCAGGCATAACACCACGGCGTTCCATCTCCTCAAACTCCTTCTCCCATTAAAGCACCTTACTAGAATAGCCACGAGAGCCGAGACGGTGAGGATTTGTCAACTTTGCTGAGTTTTCCTTGTTCTTCGCACTCAAGTCCTTATACTCATCGAGTTTCTGATCGTTTGAATTCTTCCCGTATGGCCTCCGCTTGTGGTGGTCACCCTCATCAAACTTGGGATCTTCCCGCTTTCGTTGATATATTCCTTTTGTAATTTCGTCTTATAACTCTTGAATGCGATCCCCATTTTTTCTATAACCCTTTTTTCGATTTGCCCGCTCATCATAATCGGGAGGGAAAGTGAAATATCCTTTGAAGGTTGTCCATAAATTCTCCTTTAAAGCTTCAGGAACCCTCCATTCATCATCTTCTTTCCCTATCCAGTGCCTATACTTTATTGGGATGAAGTCCCTCGCAAGAATCCCGATGATAGTCTTGTATGGCCCCAACGCCTTGCGTGGGAGTAGTGGCTCCCCAACTTGGTCGAACTCAAAGATGTGCCAGTGCGCATCCTTTCCCCGTAGGAAGCTTTGACACACCACGCTTGGACTGGTCTTTGTTGTACCGTAACCACTTGGTTCCTCCGTCGAACCAAGCTGGACAAAACGAATTAATTAACCTTAGATTCTCCCTTGCATTTATTAATTGGAGTGTATGTGTAATCATTTAATTATGACCTAACAAATATACCTCGTCGTCTTGGTCAAGCTGGCGGCAACTGCTAGGGGTCCATGCTTCATCACCATCATCATTGCCACCTGCGTTTGTCGTCCTAATTTGTGGCCCTTCAGGTGGGTCTGTCGCATTATTGTTAGTCGCTTCTTGTTCTTGCCTACTAGTTCGGCGACCAGTGAACTGGCGACGACGAATAGTCATCGTTCTGCCTCTGCCTAGATGGCTCAGTAGAGTGGGTTGTTTAATTTGGCTACATGGAATAATACAAACCATATATTAGGAAACACAATTAACATATCACCAATTTAGAACTTTATAGGCCACAAATAAATTACAATGACCTTCCACTTACGTACTACAAGTCTGTACACCAATATGAATTACTCGTGTACTCTACATTAACCTCCAAATAAAAAAGGCAATGACCATAACTAGCAATAAAATGAT
>JADLZL010001555.1:0-48701 GCA_015844335.1 Chrysopogon serrulatus
ATATTAACCCTCAAAGACGATGGAGAAAGCTTCGGGGGCGTAGAAGATGGTTTTAGGGGAGGCGCCCCGGCCCCATCCCTCGGCCGGTAGGCCCCACCATGTGGGCCCCCCGTGCTCCACTTCGTTCTCTGGTGTTTTCTAGATCCTTCCCGAGTCCAATGTGCGGGTTTCGTTGGCGTTAAGTTTCGTCAATCCGTTTGATAATTAGGCCCCTTCTCCGTGGTTTTGCGGAACAATCTCTAAAAAATAATAATTCACCAAAGCTCATGGAATTTGTCGAGATAAAACCCTATACTTCTCTATTTGCAAGTGTATGGATCAATTCTCATGTTGATTGCACTATTAAATGTTGACGCTATCCACCGTCAACAATGTGCAAGGATAGTTTAAATTGATGCTCTTGATAAGGACAATTTATGCTAGTGTGTGACATTCATGTGTTGAATGGTGCTTGGCTTTTCGTATTTGTCTTTGCCGTCTCGGGAGCGGGCAGTGCCACACCCTGGAAGCGGCGGTGCCGCTATGCAACTGTAGCATTGCTCCTACGATCTACATAATTATCATGAGCATCACGTTCATCATGTTGACACCTTGCACCCCCACGAATTACTAAGATATGGAGAGATCCCACACTTTATCCGCCAAATATATGCATTTGGACATTTGAGGCCCAAAATCTGAATTTCGTTCTCTATGCATACATTTGGAGAAAGCTCACTATATGTTAGGCTTCAAAATCTTATTATTTATCAATCTCTTGTAAGTTTTTAATTATATTGTCATCAATCACACCAAAAGGGGAGATTGTAAGTGTACTGGCCCTTAGTGGGTTTTGGGTGAATTGAATGACAACTCAATTAAAGGTCCCTAAACAAGTTTACTAAATGTTGAACAGAAAATCAGCCATGTTACATATACATAAATATTATAAACAAGATATATATCAAAAGTTCAACTAAGGTAAACTTGATGGTATTCCACATAGTGTTGAATTGAAGGCCAAAGTTATGTATTGTTGTATTGCAAGAACATGGAAACAATATAGTTCAAACAAAATACAATAACTCAAATAGATTTGATGAAATGGCTTATCTATTTGTGGGATATCATAGCTGCATGTGAAAGCAAAGCATATTTGGTACATGGCAATGAGACATGAGTTGATGACTATGGATTGGTCTCGATGATGGCTTGCTTTTTGCATGAGCAAGAAGAACTTGACAATAAAGTAAATGATAGGAGTGTCAAGCCAAAAATAAAGAGAATTTGAGGAATCATGAATTGGCTTGACCTTATTGATGTTGATCCATATATATCTCTATGTGAGTCAAACTGGAGCTTGATGATCTTAGTATTCTTATCTAGAAGATATTCAAGCAAGAATCATAATATTAAAGAAATGGTTTTCAATGCATACTTAATATGGTGTGACTTGAGTGTGGCTTGATAAAGTGAAGATAGCAAGAAAAAGAGCTTCGAGGGACTAAGCGAAGGTGAAGGTCAAGCGACGGCTTGAGGACCGAGGTACCATGGCTAAGGTGAAGAAGAGAGTACTTGCATTGAGTCGAGGAACTAATCAAGTTATAAGGAGTCATATTATATTGAGGATCAAATCATTAGTGAAAGTGACTTGAAGCCATGAAGTTGAACTCGGATGTGTTGAAATGGTTCAAGTCACATGCTCAAGATAGTTTTGCTCAAAGAAAAGAGACAAAGATAATTGTAACCCCTTATAAAGTGACATTGAGAAGAAATGGTATATGAAGACTTTGAAGACTTAAGTAGTTGAAATGGTTATATTCTCTTTTATCTTGGAGTATAGATATGTTGTACTATCAAGGGGGATACAATACGAATCATAGACAAGTTTCAAGTGCTTAAACTAACCGAACCTCAATTCTAACATGAGAAAAACACTTAGCACTGCACAACCTGCACTTATTGATCTTTGGGCTTGTTCTCTGTTGGGCTGAATAGCCCTTGAAACAAGCTTTTCTGAAATGTCCAAGATCAGCTGAAAAAAAGAGTTCGGAGTAAAAAGTTATGGTGTTTTTCGTAAAAGATAACCTATGTTGTTTCTATGAAAGGCGGCAAAGGCAAAGCGGTATGGCGCCCTTGTACAGACCAAACAATAATTTTTAAATCCAAACGGCTAGTATGAGTGGGGTGAGTATATACCCATCCCATGTCTCCTGGTCGTGTCGGGCCGATACTTGCACCTTGCCAACCCTTGCTAAAGCCTCTCCCAACCCTCTCTTTGTGAGAGTGATCTACTTAGTGTGTGATTAAGTGTTGGGGGGCTAAGTGATTGCCAATAGAGAGCAGATTAGAGCACTCCTTAACCTTGAGCACTTGCTGGGCTTCGCCGATCTTTGTTGTGCATCTATTACTCTTGGAGGTGAAGCCTCCAGACGGGCCAGGGCGTCGCCCGGTGAGTCGTGTTTGTGGTGAGCCACGTGACAGCTTTTGTATTACCCTTGTGATTTAGTGGAAACCTCTCATCTCAAGAGTTAACTCTCTTGACTTGAGACCGAGGGCAAGGCTAGCCTTTGTGGTGAGCCAATCCTTGTGTGGATACCTCAACAACGTAGAGAGTAGGCCGGCCTTTGGTGGCGACGCCGAACCACGAGATAAATATCGTGGTGCCGATTTACATTCTTGTATTTTATATTGTTATTGAGGTGATATTAGGATTTGTGGTTGATCTACTTTGCTATACTTGATATACCCTATCTAGCCATCGATCTATGATATATATAGGTGCGTAAAACCTTAGAACTTCACCGATCTAAATTTCGTTAGTTACATTTTGAATTGTGCTAAGTTCATTCTCGCAGGCGTCGATGCCGCCCTCATAGGGTGGCGTGCCGCCCTCTAACTGTCGAGTTTCAAGTTGAGATTTTACAGGGTTGTCACCGAATATCTATAGTATCTCATCACCAAATTTGGGCTGCATTGGACTTAAAATTGTAGGGAGATAGTGTTGCCCACAAAAAGGGGCAGCACCACCCTTAATTTATTTTTGTGTTTGAGCTGAAATTATTGCACGCCTATTCACCCCCTCTAGGCCTCCTTAACGACATCAAGGTCCTTACAATTGGTATCGAGCTAGGCTCTCAATTTTTAGGCTTAACCAGGTTGTCTCTCATACTTCTCCGATGATTTCAATATTTAAGTCATATAATCACGAACTTTTTACGGTAAAATAATCTTAAAGATCTAAGAAAATAAAGCCACCAGTTGTCTCTCATACTTCTCCGATGATTTTTTCCTATCAAGAAAATTATATGTGTGCTTATGATTATACTATCAATATATATGTGTCAATATTAGCTAATATATATAAATATATCTAACTAACAACCTTTATAAATTATATATCATGGTTTCTAATATGGTTTAAGAGAATTTGTTAGTATCATTAGTATATGAGCTGTTTTTTATGAAACACAATATGTGTATTATTTTATTTAACAACATTAATCGACCACAACACTCGATTACCATTTTAGATTTCAGTTAAATACTTTATTTATATTGAGGGATAGAATGCCACGAATTGGCAATGATGTCGTAATTCCTATAAAAAAGCAATATATAATAACCCTTCCTCTTGTATCTCTAGTTTGATCATGAATAATATAATGATTTTGTCTTTGATTATGATAGGTGAACTGTATATTTTAATATATCTAAATTACGCAGCTTGTAGACAGATAGAGGGGCTAAATAACGGTCTTTGGAAGGGATTGCACTCTCAGAGTTGTGCTCGACCTGTATGCTGCATCACCCTTCATCAGGCTTTAGTAGCGAGATTTTAAGTGCAGACTGATACTCTCATTCATGGTCCATTCGTGTCTATGTGGTTCTACCGACTTGACGGATGCCCGACTGACGAACTTTCTGCTTTGGAGCTCCATGCATCAACTAATATTTCAATGCTAACGAAGGACGGACGGCAGGTTCTCGCAAATAGTTGCGTATATATGCATCGCCTTGTCAATGGATATTGCGGTAGTGGTATACATCACCTCTTTGAGATCTACAATAGGAGGAGTACCAATCAGATTGCAGCTACTCAAAATAGGAGATCATGAAAGAAACGGTCCGAACTTGATGCCGTTGATTGGAAGGTCCGGATGACTTGATGCCGTTGATTGGAAGGAAGAGCCAGCCCATATTGTGACTTATTGTAGATTGAGAACTCCGTGTGATTGCAAGATGAGGCGGCGGGCGGCAATAGATTTTTGAGAAAGAGATAGTTAAAGGAGGCATGACAGACAATAATGATCGATATCTAGTTTTACTAAAAAAAATAATATAGATTAACTAATTGTTGACGTAATGGAGGCTTCACGTGATTTAAGATATTCTATTAATTAAGTGCGAATGAAAATTTTCTTTTCTCATAAATAATAAGATTTTAGCCTATTTTTAATCTATATAATGGCAATGAAGGGTAATTTTTAGAAAAAAATAGATCTAACGGTCATAATGGCTAGAGTCTTTAGATTTGATGGCTAGATGTTTTCGATTAACGTGAGAATTTCTAGTATTTATCTTTTTTCTAGCGTGTCCGGTGAGGATTAATGTGGAGCCTCCGTTGGAGCCTCTAATTAGTAATAGTAAGATTAGCTAGCTAGGAAGTTGCATAGCTAATAAAATTTGTCAGTATCCATTTGTTAGTGGATCCAAACATATTTTTACTAAGGCTGACAAAAAAACACATATATTTTTTTGAGCAGACATTGACGGAGGTGATCGGGATTGGTACTTTGATAGGAGCCTAAGCCCAGTTGTAAGACAAGTTGGCTGTGAGTATCCATGCAACTCCACATGCAGCCATTATTTGCCAGCTTGTATAATAGAGCTCTTCCACACAAACTAAAGAATAATTATCTAGTAGTAGTATAACGACCAAACTGTTACAAGCATATTCTTGTATTGGGATGAATACATAAATGTAAACGGACAATTCTCAAGATATAGATATATGGACACTGCATGAGAACACTGAAAAAATGGCGGGAAGAAAATTGACTGCCTCAGTGTTCCTAATTAAAAGTGAAAAGTAAAGATGGATCACTTATAATGTCTTTGGTCCGAATCCACGCTTAACACTGCATGACAGCACTGCAAAAATGACAGGAAGAAAATTGACTGGTTCTTGGGCTCCGTAGATAATTTTAAAGTGATGGACGATAACCAGTGTTCCTAATCAAAAGTGAAAGTAAAGATGGATCACTTATAATGTCTTTGTCCTGAATCACGACTGTCTTGCTCACTGTTAGGCTCACGTAGTTTTATCCATTTGCCTTTTCGCGCCCACCTAGTCAACCTTTGGCCCCTCTTGACCAATGCTTTGACCATGTGACCGTTATGTTGAACTCCAAAAGGTGACCCAATAGATCACGCCCCGTCTAAGGCCAAGGCCAAGGGGCGGCTTGGCAAGATGGTGGTGGCGACGCGCATGTGTGGTCCCCCCAACCCACTCTTTCACCTTGTCTATAGGAGCACCAACAAAAGTTCCCTATTTAAGTTGAGTACTTTCTCAGTGAGTGTACATGTGGTACTAATCCCACTCTCAGTTATCACTTATTATGGGTACTCTCAGAGTCTCGCTTATCACTTATTATGGGTCTTTAGGGTTTTTTAGTAGATTTAGGATTTTTCTAATTAATTGCTAGATTAATTATGGGCCAAGCCCAATTAATCCAACACACATAAGAAAATATATCATGTTTATTACTGCTCAACCATATTATAAGCTATAGATTCGTCCCATGCGTTATGGACGAATACAAAGGATGCTTACAAACAACCGTAGTAGGTAATATACATGTCCTTCTTGTAGTGAATAAGTTATATTACGACTTAGCCTCGCCCTTGCTTGTTGTTGATGAATGCCGACGAAGCAAGGAGAATATAAATAATGGAAGGCAAGAAAAGGAACGAAGAAACAGACGGGCACCGATGGCCCACTCACTGACGTATTAGCAGCAGCTTACGTGGCGATGCGGTCCCGTTGCCCAGAAAAAAAAAACAGAGCGAGAGCCTTTGCTTGACTGAGCAAGTGACGACAGACGCCCTGTTTGTATAGGAGTATTTTTCCGGGGAAGGAGAAGGAATTAAGGACGACAGTTTCTTACGGCGACGATCCAGTCACAGCCCTAAGACCTCCTAGGACGCTTTTAAAAAACACATCGTTTGTATGGTTAAATTTTTCACAGAACTTGTGTAGGAGTATCAATTATCTTTTCTTTAATTTATTTCAGTAAGTAGGGGCGCGCCGACCCCTCCTGTTCAACGTTAACAAAAATAATACTCCGATCCAACTGGCCGGCCGCTCGGATCAAGTGCCCCCATCCACAATTAAAAAAAAAAACAGTAAAGCTATACGACAATCGATTGTTTTGGGAGCTCACGACACACGAATTTTCTGGCCACTGGATCGGCATCGAGCGTGCGGTTTAGTTTGTTCGGTTTGTTTCTCTGATTTGCGGGGCCTACTTTTCTGGTACTGTTTAAAAAAACTAGGAGTCACGCTCATCCATTTCTTACCTCTTCATTTGCCCATCGTCTTCTTCCCCGCGATGCTCTGCACTGGCGAGAGGCGATTTTCTCGGCCTCTAGGTTTGTTCCCCTTTCTTCCTTTGATTCCATGAAATCTTCGTTGGTAGGGTAGGCTCATGTGTTCTACCTTGTTCTAGAGGCTAGGGTTCAAGGATTTAGTCTCTACTGTGTTTGGGGATGGATGGAATCTCAGGTTTCCTTGCCTGCCCGAGGGTTCGAGCTGGCATTTGGTATTGATGTTTAGGTCAGATTTGCGTTGAATTGCTGCTTTGGTTGTTGTACTTGTCATCCTGGGCTGGCCTGCGCCGTCAATTTGGCCGCCTGCAGCGCGCTGCACCGTCCTAGCCAGGCAGGTGCTGTCGCGGGCGCTAGGACGGTCGCTACCACACCCCGCCTCCCTGCCAAGCTGGTGCTGTCGCTTGGCTTGCATTCATCTCTATTTGTTGTTCCAGATTTTGCCTTGTCCGTGCTCTCATGTTCATGGCTGCTTCCCTCCCTCGTGCTCCCTTTTCCTGATATCCTCTCTCTCACCACTAGGCGAGCTTATCACTGAGGGATAATCCAATGCGTTGTTGTAAACAAAAGGGCACCAAACCCAACCACTCTCTAGAGATACAAGAAATTCAGGTTGCATAAGGCGCTCTATTGCAACAGCCAACAGCAAAGGGGTCTATTGGTGACTGCAGCTGAATTTGACACTGAGTTAAGAAAATCGCCTATATCCTGTTATGTTCGATAAATAGTCTCTCTCAGATATTTGGTATTGCAGCAAGCAGAGAAAACTTTCATCGAAATGATATGAAATTAATTATCTATGGATTATCAAATCAAGCACTTGCAGCTTCTGTCTTTACAGTGTGCATAGAGTGACCACCTTTCCTGCTAACGGAAGGTGTGAACAATCATTTTTTTTGACAACAAGCATAGCTTATATTTCAACAGCATCTAGCTGAGAGTAACGATACAAAAGGCACTGTGACATATTGTAGTGCCTGCAATATTGGACATCCCTGATCATGAGTACAATTTGTACATGAAAGGGAAGTAGTAACAGAATGCTGTTGTAAATCTAAAAATGCTTGTCTAGCAAGCATGTCAGCCGCCTGGTTTTGTGATCTATGTATCTTGAAGACTTTTGCATCTCTATGCTGAATGCTGTTAAGGAATTGTTGAGTGACGGGCTTGATTCTCCATTCAGGTGGATTGGTGTGATCAGTAGCATTGAGGAATCTGACAAGTTCCTCATTGTCTGATAGGTAATTAGTGTCATGGAGATTCAACATAGCAGCAACAGCAGCAGCTAGAGCAAGTGCTGTAGCTTCCGCCATGATGACGGATGTAGATTCTTGCAAAGCTACTTTTATGTAAATATGCACCGGAGGTTCAGCCTGTGTATTAATAAAGAAAACTCCCAGACCTGCTATGTTTGGAAGCAAGGAAGCTATATCTGAGGGGTGGAAACATCTGTGTAGCACCTTGGTCCAGTGAGAAGAGCTGGTAATTGGACAAGGTAAGATTGAGGCCGGCGTGGAGTGGATCTGTGCATCTGGTGGTTTTGTCCTGCTGCCATGAAGTGGGTGTTCCCTGAAATTGAGAGATTCATACCTGATGATGCAGTTGGCCTGAGTAGATGGGTGGGTCTAGGGGGGAGGGTTGAAGTTTCAACGAGTTGTAGTTGTGGATCCCCTGCAAAAATAGAGGTTGAATCTTGGTAACTATTAGTGGGGTCCATAATTATGGAGTGACTGTGGTTCCCCTGAGCTGTTACGCTTCAGCATAACCATCACTATTAGATACGGTAGATTCATGCAAAAAATTGGAATAGGACAACCTGCACATTTAATCTCTTGCACTTTCTTTTCTATTGCATTTTTGAGTATTTTTGGATCATTAGTTTGCTTGTGAAATGGTTATTCTGGTTGTCCAATAGTTAAAAGGCATATGTGGTATTTATATTTTATTTAGGGCTCGAAATTAGTAATTCACTAACTCTGTGTTGATGCCTGTACTACTAGTGTTTTCTACATTTGCTTTCTCTATGTGTAATCATGCTGGAAATTTTATTTTGTGATAGATGGCTAGGAAGAGATGTCCTGCTGTTGCTTGGTTACATATATCTCTATTTGCTGTTTCAGAGTTCTGCAGTTCCTCAGGCACTGAATTTGCTGCTATATATTTGGGCTGTTGCAGTTTCTTGCACAGATTAATGTAGGTCTACTATATTCATATGTATTTGTTATTGTTATATTGGGGCTCTTGCACTGAATATTTGTTCAAATTAGTTTAGAATATTTGTTTATATTAGTTGTAGCATTGTTTATTTTCTTTGAATCATTACTTTGCTTTTGAAATTGTTATTCTGTGTGTCCAATATTTACAAGGCATAGGTGGTATTTATCATTTATTTAGGACTCAAAATTAGTAATTCACTATCACTATGACGATACTTGTAGTACTATTATTTTTCACATTGTTTTATTTTGTGTTTTGTGCTAGCCCAAACTAAATTTTTTTTATTCTTGTTTTTTCATAGAAAAAATTATTTCTTGTGATTTGTGTTAAGACAGCTTTTTCTTTGTTTATTGTGATTTCTGACATCCCACACCTCATTTTTATCCTTGTTCTTTCATAGAAAAAAATTGTTTCTTGTGATTTGTGCTAACACATCTTGAAATCTGTAAGTTGTGATTTAGGAGCTAGTTGAAATGCCCATTTAGTCTTTTATTTTTGACTACTGCACTGCTCTATGTTAGAGTTAAGTGATTTCTGATCCCCTTGTATACACGTCAATGATAGGAAGCTAATGTTGCTCTATATATAGCCCAATGGTATAGTTATTGTTTAATATTGAACCACAATTTTTATTTTCTGTGTGTTAGAGCAGCAACTCACCATGTTCTCTTTGATTTCTGCCTTTGTGCAGACATGTGTCTTTGTATCCAAAGATTCACTTGCTGTTTTTTTATCATTTTTATGCTCTCTAATTTGATTGGACTACTTGCAGGAGGAGTTTTCAAGCTCTAGTTATTCTTGCCTGAAGAATATCCAATGGCAACACCAAAGGTATTTTGTTCTTAAACAATAGGAAATGAACAAATAGAGAAATGCTAATGTATGTGAAGATGTTCCTCATTTTTGCTTTGATTTATTCGATCTCCTTTCTTGATGTGATGTCGATTTGCTCAATTAGTTGTATTTTTTGTTCTGTTATGGCTTTACCAGTCTAGTTCATGTGAGAGGAAGATGTCACTGATTATGGTGGTGAAAACTAGGAGCGCAATATAAATCTAAACTCTTAATAATATCGGTAACAGTGTAACAATCTAGTTCCTTGTTGATTCTGATGCATACCTAGCAGTAAATTGGCAAGTATGAATTCCGTTGTCTCTAAGTATAATGTCTTTTACTGACCCACATGTGTCCTAGCTGTTCATTTCAGTCATTTGTCTTTGTCATACTATATAAATTTGTAATTTGTAAATTGTGATTTGTGTCAGCACATAAGTGAATGTTTCAGCTCTTTGTTGTGAAGCCAGAAGATTGACATGCTTCACTCAGCTGTATTTAGCTTTGGCTAAGTCTTTTTGAGTCGAGTGAGATGTGCACATTTTGGTACTAACCCAGAGGTGTCAGCTATATATTAGGTCTTGATTCTGTTGCTTATATAGAAGATGTTTTGTCCTTGAATAAACAGGTCTGAATTTAAACGCTTTAGTAGAATAGTAGGAGCTCACATCTTTTAACCGTGTGTTGCATATACTGTACAAGAAAGTTGTGTTTAGTACCCATTTCTTGATTGCACATCTATAAGTAGTAAATTGCACACTTCAATTTCTGCAATTCTTGTGTTTAACATGTGCAATATCCAGTCTAGATGATGAATAATATTGCTCTAACGTGGCTTAGTGCTTGCAGCTGAATCATATGGCTGGCTGCTTCATTTCATGGTTCTTTACCTGCTTTTTGAAGGCTAAAATGTATTTAGGAAGCATGGTCTTTCAGTTTTATCATTAGTTCTGTAATATGCAGAATAGAAATATTATACCTATAGTTGCATGTTTGAGGATTTGAATTCTTGCATGATGGTTTGATGCATGCTTACTTTTGTAGCTTCATCTTGTCTTCAGTAATTCATGTGTTGTTCTTGTTCTAGCCTTAAATGCAGATCATCAGTTACATGGTAGAGCCTGTCGTGGGTCCAAGCTTATTTGGGATCATCTTCCAGGTATGGTGCTTGGTTGTTGGGCCACTTCTTTTGTAGGTGCCTAATACTGGTTGGTGCAATATGTATTGAATTCATGGGGCCTGAATTATTTGTGGTTTATGCCAACACATTTCAGCATTTTGTCTATGTCATACTATAGAGAAAATTGTAATCTGTTTACATTCACCCATCTTGAGATGAGGTAGACATGAAGGCAAGCGAGAGCTTGCTGATCCAGAGAACAATGCAGCTAGAGAACTATGAGATTTCCCAGCACACGCTGGAGTAACATGCTGCGGTCTCGCCTTGAAATCATCATCCTGGTAAGCATGCTCAAGCAATCAAGATCCTAGTTGATACCGCTCATTCTTTGTTTATCGTGGTTCGTGCTAGCCCACACCAAATTTTTGTTCTTGTCCTTTCATAGAAAAAACTGTTCGTTGTAATTTTGTTAGCACACACCACATCTGACATCTTTGTTGCTTGTGGATTTGTGCCGACACACACCTCATTTTTCCTTGTCCATCCATAGAAAATAAATTGCTTCTTTTGATTTGTGCTAATACATCTTGAAGTTTGTTAATATTGATTTGTGGCAACATAGACCCTACAAACTTAGCTCGTCCTCCCTTCAAATATTCTCACGTGTGTGGCTCAGGCCACTGGTGGTCTTGAACCTGGACCTCTGCCTTGTTCTCTGTTTCCCCACCCACCCATGCACTCTATCTCCTTCTGCCAACACTGGTCTCTCTTATTCTCTCTCTATTTTCTAACTTGGTTCCATCAGAGCTAGTATTGTCTGTAGGCCTTAGGTGTCATTAGTTCAATTTGGAGCTAAATTGTTTAGGTTCCTCATGCAGGGGTTCTAGGTTCATGCTTTGAGTGCATGGCACCTTTGTAAATAAGTCTAAATTGCATTATCAGGAAATACTAGTTGCACTATTTCAAATGTGTAATTTGTTTTTCGGAATTCTGCAATTGTTTTCCCTGTAATTTCTGATTCCTGAATTTGTTTTCAGCAAATACTAGCAGTTTTGGATTTCATGTTCATGAGAAAATTGGCTTATGAAATAAGCAACCCCAAAGCAGGATCCGCTTGCATAGATTAGATTTGTCCTATTTGTAGCTTATCATTGTCCCTACTGCTTTTCTAGTAGTACTTAGAGAATTCTCGTCTCAGGGAATCCTTGTCTGTGTTTGTTATGGTCCTCTGTCCCTATGTCTGTGATTGTGCTGGTATTAGACAAAAATTTTTGTAAATTGTCCTTCTACAAAAAAAATTGTCTATTGTAATCTGTGATTGTGCTGGTATTAGTCTATTGTCTTACTTGTTTTTTGTCAGAGTTGGTTATATATTTGTTATTGTGTCAGAGTTGCATAAATTTTTTTAATTTGTTTCCTGTCCTTCCTTAGAAAAAAATTGTCAATTTGTCTATTGTCCTATATTGTTTCCTGTCCTTCCTTAGAAAAATAAATTGTCAAGTCCTATATTGTTTTCTGTCCTTCCTTAGAAAAATAAATTGTCAAGTCCTATATTGTTTCCTGTCTTTCCTTAGAAAAAATTATCAATTTGTCTATCGTCCTATATTGTTTCCTGTCCTTCCTTAGAAAAAAATTATTAATTTATCTATTGTCCTATATTGTTTTCTGTCCTTCCTTAGAAAAAAATTTGTCAATTTGTCTATTGTTCTATATTGTTTCCTATCCTTCCTTAGAAAAAAAAATTATCAATTTATCTATTGTCCTATTTATCTTTTTTTGTCATAGCTGGTTATACCTTCTTTTTGATATCTGTCTATCTTACAAATGAACCTATAAAAAAGTTAGGAGCTATGCTTTGTTTCAACACACTACAAGTTTTACGTAAATGGCTAATCCAATTTGAGTTGTGTAATTGCTGATCGATTATAGAAACTGTAAAGTAGTTTTATTCATAGAGTGATGGCTAATCTCTCTGTCTTATGACTTAATCATCTTTATATATTTCTCTTTCAGGGGTATTTGGCTTGAAGTTGTAATTGTACTCTGTCAAGTTGTAATATGTGTTAGGAGAACAAACAAGGCTCACGCAGGGAGAGCTGTTGTTGTAATTGTGCAAGTGAGCCCGAAAGAAGGGCCGGCTGTAGATATAATCAGCTGCTCCCGTACTCACTCTCTGCAGCAGGGGTTGGCATCGGTCAGCTCTTTGTCCTGTCCTGTCCCAGTTTTCCCATGATGGAATTTGTGTGTTATCCTGAAAAAAACACACAGTTTTTCTTCTCTGCTGCAACTTGTGTGTAGTATGCAGGGCAGCCAAAAAAACGTGTGCTAGCTTGAAAAAAATTACATAGATTTGTTGGGTCCTGAAATTCGTGTGTTTTGGAGCTGAAAAACACACCTGTGCTGTTTTTGCTAAAACACACGTGTTTTGACTAGACAGACTCAATTCAAGTGTTTTTTAGTCTTCCAGCAATCTAGTGCCAGGAAGCTATAAAACAACCGGTTGTTCAGTAGACAGGCTCCTCTGCCTCTTCGCTTTCTACTCCAGGCCAGTACACCAGTGCAGCGTGGTGCTTAGATATAAGAGGTCAGGTCAGACAGAGAGCCAACCTACCCAACTAACAATCCAGCTAGCTAGCGATGGCCACCACAGACCTCCGGTCGCCGCTCCTCCCACCGCCGCCGTCGCCGCAGCGCCAGCGACGACGAATAAACGCGGCAGCCGCGGCTTGGGCAGCAGCGCTCGCCGTTTCAGCGACGGTGGTCGTCCTTCTCCTTCCCTTCCTGATCGGCAGCACGAGCAAAGGCCACCCCCGTCCCCGATCCTCATCCAACGCCGTGGAGGTGGAGCTCACCCTCGTGACCGCCGCTCGGGACAAAGGGCGCGGTGTGCCTGGACGGAGCCCTCCGGGGTACCACCTGCAGACGGCTCCGGCGCCGGGTCAAGCAGCTGGCTCGTCCATCTCATGGGGGAGCCTGGTGCGACTCCGTTCGCAGCTGCTCCGTCCGCAGAAGGACCCAGCTCGGTTCGTCCCTCTTCATGCCGAAACTCATGAACTTCACTGGGATTCTCAGCAACGACCCGGCACAGAATCCTGGTACGACCTCTGTACCTCTTAGTATTTATTATTCATGCTTTCTCCTGTACTAACTCAGATAGATTCCAAGTTTATATCATCAAAAGATTCCAAGACACACACATATATATCATCAAAAGATTCAAACTTCACAATCTTTAAGGTCAATGATTTTCACAATCCCAAAATTGATTCCACTGAAGTATCTCTATATATGTATACGGACGAACGTGTGTGGTTTCCAGATTTCTACAGCTGGAACAGAGTGTTTGTTAGGTACTGCGACGGGGCATCATTCTCGGGGGATTCCCAGCATGAACTTGAGCATGGGAACGGCACGCTCTTCTTCAGAGGCCAGCGCATCTGGGAGGCGGTCCTCGACGAACTCGTGCAAAAAAGGGCCTCGCCCATTCCAAGCAGGCCAGTATATGTATACGACGTGGAGTGCATCATTTCGCCAATTTTCACTACTAGAAGTGATCTCGTTTACTTGTTTGATGATTGATGGTCTAAGCTAAGGCACCATAATGCCTTGGGTTCCAGGTCTTGCTCACAGGTTGTTCTGCTGGCGGTCTGGCTACGCTGCTGCACTGCAACGATTTCCGTGCACGGTTTCCTCCTGAGGTTTCTGTGAAATGCCTCTCCGATGCCGGATTCTTTCTTGATGCGTAAGTCCATCGATGGTATCATACAAGGGAACGTATCTAGTGCAAACTAACTTTCCATAAAAACTAATGCAAACTATGGTAAAAAAAGTCGTTTAAATTCACCAAAAAATTCACACATATAAATGATATGATGATACACAACCTTGCAAAATATCTTGTCAAAACTCGATTTTGTTTGTGAGATATAAAAATAATAAATTTCAAGCCAAAAAAGCGCCCACATGATTTGGTAGAAATTTGTTATTTTTATATCTCACAAACGAAATCGAGTTTAGACAAGATATTTTGCAAAGTTGTGTATCATCATATCATCTACATGTGATTTTTTTTGGTGAATTTAGATGACCTTTTTACCGTGGTTTGCATGGGTTTTCATGGAAATTTTGTTTGCACTGGATACATTCCACTCTGTAAGCTGTAATTTACTCCTATCCTGTACGAACTCAACTCTTGCACTGCCACTGTGTGTGTGCGCACGCGCAGAAAGGATTTGTCAGGGCAGCGCTCCATGCGCTCTGTATACAATGGAGTTGTTCATCTCCAGGTGAGCGTCGTCAAGGTTTCTACCAGTGTGGGGAAGGTTTCAGCCTTCATCAGCTAACTCTAAATGTTCTTCCGGTTGTTCTCCTCTTCGTCTCTTCTACAAGAATGTCACTAAAGTTTTGCCCAAGGATTGCCTCCTCGCAAACAAGGATCCCACACAGGTATATCTTACATACTGTCAGACCTCCGTTGGAATTTTTTTTTTTTTTTTTGTGTGTTTTTTTCATTCATGTTAAAATGGACCGATTCCTGTGAAATTTCTATTTGACTCATGCGACGGTAGAAGGGCTTACAGGCTTTCTCTATATATCAATCTGACTGGTTGGTAAGATCATTCATTCACACTTTAGGAGTGACAGTGTTGCTTCCATGCCATTCCATGCAGTGTTTCTTTCCTGCGGAGCTTATTAAGAGCCTCAGCACGCCCACATTGATCGTGAACTCTGCCGACTCTTGGCAGGTACAGTGTACAGTTACTATGTTTCTGTTTCTATTTCTATTCCTATTTCAATTTCCCTACCAGCCACCTCACTCACTCAAAACTATAGAAGAGCTCAAGTGAAGAGCCCTGTCACCCCAACTGCTATCCGCGCTCGCATTTGGTTTCATCCGTGTAGTGTGCAGGCGATTGGGTGGGTGGGGCGCTGGCACCCCCAATGCTCTACTAATCCCCTTACATTGTATAATTAATATCTTCAATACTGTTTTGTCCCTCCTAATTCAGCTCAAACAACTATGCTTGAGACTAGTTACTGAGTTGAAAGAAAGCCTATTTAGGCCTCTCAGCGTTCTATACGGCTGCTCGTATTCTATACGGTGCTTGCCGCACCTTCAGCATCCAATCGCCGTAGTGACGCAGGTTGTTCCTTCACTCACTCCTGAGATGCCGGCACATTGCCGATGGCCGCTGCCGGACGCGAGACGAGACACTGGCACGTACTGCCGCTTGTCGAACTGCTGTTGCTGCTCATTTGCCGCTCTCTGCAATAGGTAAAGAGGGTAATGCCACGCCGACCTGCACCTGGCTTGCTAATAATCATCTTATCTAATCAATAAACTTCACCTAAAATTCTTCTTTTAGTTGAGACTTGTGAAACTTGTCACCACTATATGTGACTAAAACATGCCGGTATGGCTATCGATCATATTTTGCTTTGTCCATTGCCCCCTATGCTAAAATTCTGGCTCCGCCCCTGAGTGCAGGTACAGAATGTTGTTGCGCCGGATGGATCATCTCCCGATGAGTCATGGCGCAGCTGCAGAAAATGATGTTCGCAGATGCAATTCCTCACACATACAAGTCCTCAATGGTTGCCTTCACCCCCCCCCCCCACCCCTTTTTTTGTTGTTGCCGTGCCTTGTGTCAAATATATTAGCACAGGAGTAGGGTTTTCTGAATTCTGATTGAAGCAGAGCACCAAATACATTACTGTCGATCCTTGTCTGTTTGTTTGTGTGTTGCAGCATTTAGGAAGGAAATGGTAGATAGCCTCGAGGCCGCTGAGGACAACACCAACAGCAGCTGGTTCATCGATTCATGCTTCACCCATTGTCAGACTATCTTCGATGGAAGCTCACGATGGAACCCACAGGTCAACCCGAGGCTCGGAAACAAGGTGAGGTGGATGGAATGAAGTGAATACCAGCGTGCATCTCTTTAGTAATTGCTGTTGGTGTATTAGGGTATATTTAGATTCATTAGTGTTAATAGATGTTCCCTCTATCCAAAATTATAAATCATTCTTTTATTTTTAAGTGAAAACATCTATATTTGACTGAATTTATATAATAAAATAATAATATTTATGGTAGCAAATAAGTATAATTAGCTTTTTAATTAATTATATTTTTATATTATATCTATTTGATATCATAAATCTTTGTATTTTTTCTATATACCTTTGTCAAATTTTAGATGTTTTGACTTTTTCATGAAAGTTAGAACGACCTAAATTTGAAATGGAGGGAGTAGGGAGTAGCAATTAAAATTAGTAATATTGATCTAAACAAACATGCTAATAAACCAACCAGGGAGTTGCTAATATGTTCTATGTCAATTATCTATTAGCAACATATTAGACTCAAACTACTCTATATTAATAATTTGTTAGTGGATCCAAACATACTCTTACTTGAGTTGATACAATAACATGTCTTGATTTTCTTGGAGCAGACACTGACAGAGGTGATCGGGGATTGGTTCTTTGGTAGGAGCCCAAGGCTGGTGGTAAGACAAGTTGGCTGCGAATATCCATGCAACCCTACATGCACAAGTTAGTTGATCACCAATAGCCAGCTTGTATAAGAGAGGCACAGAGCTCTTCCACAGTCCAATTGTTGCAAGTTGTATAACCGGCAGAGTTATGTGCAATTGTTGCAGTTGTATAACCGGCGGAGTTATGTACAACTTCTATAACCGGCTGAGCCCAATTATAAAGTTCAACAAAATTAGATTTTTCATTTTATAAATTTTTATTATTTATTATGATTTTTTAAAAATTTAGTCAAAATAAATAAAAATAAAAAACAAAACCACTGTTAAACCATCATCAAAACCACTCTAGGGAGGTAAAAGCGCATGGTTTAAAAAGTTGAGAGAGGTTATTTGTCTGGTTTTAAAGTAGAGAAAAATAGACTTTCACGAAAGTTGAACGAAAAAAAAATAGACTTTTTCCCATCCCCTATTCCCCAGCACCAACCGCACTGCAGCTTGGTCCCGGCCGCCGCGAGCATGCCACAGCTCTGCGCGGTGCGCGCCCTGTGCCGTCGCGGACTCGCCACTCCGCCCACAAGCCTAGTCGTCATGCGCGGCCGAAGCTTTGTATCGATCGTTCCTCTCGGGCAGAAGCTTGTGTTTCAGCCTCCGGCGGCGGCGCCCTCCATGGCTCCACCCTCCCGGCGCGGTCTCGGTCGGTCGGTGCCTTCTCTGCTACTCTCCCATCCGAATCGCAGCTCTAGGAACAAGGCGCGTCTAGTTGTGTGCAGTGGGACTGAGAGAGGGATTGATGGCCAACAGCGAGTATGAGTACGTGAAGAGGGAGTTTGAGTTTGATCGCTGCCTCCTGCCCTCTAACTGGATCGTTGTCACCTCCCAAATATCAATGCCTCCTTTATATGCATCCATAGTTTCTGTAGAGACCAAGCACTGTGTTGTTGGTTGGATAGTCTCTATTGCTTCACTGCTAATTTCAGTTTCTCTTTCGTAGGTTCTCGAAAATTCACGCCTTTGAGAAACCCAACGACGAGAACGCGCTAAGATTGATGAACGCTTGTGCCACTGCTGTTCTTGAGAAATTCCCTGACATAGTCTTAGCTTATGGTGTTAGTGATGAATACAGGTATGATATCAGACATCCTCCCATATAACTCCCGTATGCAGTGCAGTGTTCCACTGTAAAAGAATCTCTTATGCGAACTGCTTGGCGTCCGTCGTTTATTTTCCAGAGACAAATGCATTGCAAGCTCACTATGTAATTCATTTAAGAGTTGTATTGGTACACTGCAAGTACTGAATGGATGGATGTCGATGTGGGGACAGATGCATGTATAAAATTTAAAATGAACTTTCTAACATTTTTTTGGTGACTTCTAGCATGTGACGCAATGTTTGCTCAGTTATTACAAATTTCTTATATTCTTGTTTGTCCTGCAGTTTCATTTTCAGAGAGGAAACAGAGTTCTATCACCGACGAGAAAGGTAACTCATTCAGTTTCACTTTCTTGCTGATATTTGGAATGCTCATTTGTGTGCCTTTTTTGTTTCCAACCTATGAGCAAATGTTCATGGCATCATGATATTGACATCTCTACCAATAACTTCAGATCACATTATTTTTGGATGCCCATTCGCGGTGCAGTTCTGGAATTCTCTTGGCTACCAGCTCAACGGAAGTACGCAAACCAAGCACCTACACTCCATCCAGCAGCTTGCTTGCCTGCCCAAGGACCAATATAGCGCCTTCGTGTCACTTTGCTGCTGGCAACTTTGGAAACGGAGGAATGCATTGGTCTTAGGAACGATCAACAAAGCATGCGCAGTCTCCTTCTAGCATGCAAAGCGGAAGCCACCCAATGGAAGCAAAGAATGCCCAAGAAAAGCAAAAAAGTAATAGACTCATGGTGCACGCTGTTTGACGGTGCATCTGATAATCAGGTTCTGTAAGCTTGATGTACAGGCCCTACTCCAAACCCCTCATGTAACCCTGTAATTCCATGTAAAACATCCCTCAATAAATAAAGTCAGGTGGGGAGCGATCCCCACGTTGAAATGTTCAAAAAAAAAAACAAATAACTTCAGCAAAATTCTGTCTTTATGTGTTTCCTACTTCACTTCTGTGTACGTAATGAAGTGGAAAGACTTTTTTCCTAACAAAGAGCTGAAGGAGCCACCATATTTTGATGCTCGAGCTGTATGTTACCCAAATTTGAAGACTGTTCATGATTATTTGGCTTGGAGACAAGTGGACTGTAAGCTACTGGAACTGCAATCAAAATTTTCTAGTATAGCAAATGGGACCTCCTATTTGTATTGGGCAACTTTTTTGCCAGTCCTACAAGAAAATTGCACCATTCCACTAAAGTTGTACAAACCATGAAGCTTTGTCAACATAAAAACAAAACAGTGTCCACACCAGAACTGAACAAGTTGGATTATTTGACTGATATGCATATTCTTTGCTGGTGCCATATAGGCCATATAAATAATCAGTACAATACCTGCTTCTGGATGTTGGTGCAGTCTGGAAAAAGTGAACAAGAGGCTCAGCTAGCTTTGAAGGTAGTTTTAATTTTCTTGAGTTGATGACCTTTCTGTCTCAAACTCGCAGTTGTATAATTGTTTTAATTCAAGTTTTATTCTTCTAGGGAACATTTGGAAAGGACAAGAATGAGCTGCTTGCTCAACAATTCCAAATAAACTATGATGATGAACCAGCTAATGTTCCGCAAAGGATCTAGTAGTGTTTACCGGGAGAAGGTAGCGCTATAAATGTTGTCAGTTATGCAAAATAACGTCTTTCTTATAACGTACTCCCTCTATCCCACGGACAGTGTCGCTGAGGTAGTGGCTTTGAATGTCCACATTCACTTCCCCTACCATGCATCAGGAGGGAGTAGCGTCCACGTTCACAGAATGACTACTGAACCTGCTCAAATGCCAAAACGACACTGTCCGTGGGATAGAGGGAGTACTGTGTATAACTGTAGGTAGAAACAACGGTGAAGATTGATGACTATGGGGATCACATAAAAAGACTAGGATTGAAAGTTATAGTGGCACATGTTGATATCATAGGGCCTGAGTTTTGGAAAAACCATCAACACATTCTTCGAGAAGGTCAGTTTGAATTGTTGAGCTATCCTTTCAACTACAGGTCAAGCTACGAGTGTATATATATCATTAACTTAATTGATGTCTGGGGACATGGAAATTTATGCATGGGTTTGTAAAGAAGTTTGGCATCAACCACATGCTTCCACCTTTTAATTGGATCATTGTTCTCATCCATGCTTGCCAATTTGATCAGTGAGGTTCCCTCTTCTTTTTACATATAAAATGCATGTCGGTTCTCTTAGGGTTAGCTTGATCACCTTATTATCCAGATTGCTTCATCCTTCCACCGTCCACTCCTTTCCCAGATTCTCAACAGTTCATTCATTTGACAAGCCAAACGATGAAACTGCACTAAGGCTGATGAATGAATCTGCATCTTTGATGATGGAGCAATACCCTGACATTGTCTTTGGATATGGTTTTAACAATGAGTATAAGTATGTTATACTCCTTCAAATAACTGTCCATGGAGTTTAAGAATTGATAAAAGCTACTGTAAGAAAACAAAACATATGTTTTGAAATTTGAATGGCAAAATTTCATCGTATGAACAGAGGTGATCTGAATAAATATAACCTTGGCATGAGAAGATTAATGAAAAGTAACAAACGTTCCTTGCGTATGATCATTATTTACTGCCATATGTTGCAGATAATCATTCTTACTTTGCTGTTACTGTTGCAGTTTTGTTATGCATGTGTGCTGTATTTGTAATTCAGGGGCTAACTGCTTTGGTTTAAAATGATGCCAAGTTCTTTTGCAGCCTAATCCTTTCACCATGTTCTTCCTATTTCACTTCTCTTTACATGACGAAATGGAAAGAGTTCTGAGTTCTTCGTCTTCCCCTACACAGCAGTTACATCAATGCAACTAAATTGAAACTTGGACCATATTTGATCCATTATACACAAAACAAGTTGCAAGATCTTATTAGGAAGAAGCTAGGCAGAGGATAGAGGCGACCAGGTAAGTACCCGCCCCTCCCCGCCGGCGCCCACCCGGCCGCCCGGCGTACCCTCCCAGCCCCATCCTCCGTAGCCTGCCCGAGCCGCCGCTCCATCCCCCATCCTCCTCCGCCCCCGCTCGGCGCGGCCCAGCCCAGCGCCCTGCTGCAGCTTCGCCCGCCCCTTCCTCCCTGCCCGCCCGGCGCCATCCTAGTCACCGGCGGCCATCCGCCCGTGCCCGTCCGCCCGGCGCTGCTCCCTCATCCCCATCCCCCGCCCCTGCCCAGCGCCATACGCCGTCGGCCCGGCCACCGCCAGCCCGCGCCCGGCCAGCGTCCGCCCCCAACTGTTCGAGCCTTTGCCGCTACCAACGCGTCGCCGTCCCGCCGCCCGGTCGAGGCACGCCCCGCGCACCTCCGGGAATGGCGCCCCGTCGCCAATCGGTACCGGCGGATCCCCACCAGCGGCACAGAGGCGTCGGGGTAGGGCCTGTCGTCGCCGGCGCCCACCGTCCCGCCCCGTCGGATGCCGCAAAAGCAGCCAAATGGGGCGGCGGGCGCCTTCACCGGCTGCTCCGATGGCAATGTATGACCTCCTCGAACCTGAAGCGCCCCCCCCATTTGCCGCTTCGTCTCTCGGCCAGGCTCCTCGTCGCCCGGCTCGGGCACTTCTGGTGTGTGCCTTCGCCCCGCGCACCGTAGGGGATAATGCGGCCGGAGCCACCGGGGTAGCTCTCCCGTGGCATTCCCCCAGCGCTGCCGGGCGGCATAGCGTCGCAGGCAGCGCCGGCGCCCAGCCGGAAGAAGCGGCCCTTTGGACTCGGTCCCTCCGGTTGGTGAGGGGCCAACGAGCCCGCCGGGGGCGGATCCTAACGCACCAGCGCCTCGGCCCGAGCCGTCGGGCGTCACCGCCCGGACAAGGATGGGTGGCGCGGGTGCTACCCACGGCACGGGCAGAGGCCGAGAACAAGCGCCCCGGCGCCGCGGCGCACGATGGGCGAGCCCACGTCGCGTGAGACCCTCGGCCGGTGCCTCAAGCGCCTGTCCACGGCACACGCGCCGCTACCACCCGATGCGTCGCGGCTGCTTCCAGCGCTTGGCGCCCAACCACCGCTTCGGGACTACAAACGTCCGCGGGTAGCCCACGCCCGACTCGACGTTCCCGGCCGAGCGGGTGGCGCTCGGTCGGCTTGGCGCCATGCCGGCCCTCGGAGGGCCCCTGCTGGCAGCGTGGGATGGGCGGTTCGTCCCGGCGGCGGGGCAGTCCAGAACGCCCGCAGGGCGGGGCAAGGAGCCACGCCATCACCGCCTCGCTCACGGACACTCCTTTGGCGTTCGGGGGCGACGCCCTCCCAGCGTCGGACTCGGGACGTCGATGACACGGCGGGTGACGGCGGGCCCGGCGCCCGACCACGGCCTGTGGGAGTAACGGAGGTACCTCAGCGCGACGCTGGCATCGACACCGCAGGCGCACTTGAGGTACACGGTGGTCGTTCGACGCGATGCGGGTCCTCCGACATCGAGCTTGAGGACGCCCGCATGGCTATAGCCGTGGCGTAGCGAGGTGCACTGGAGGACATCGTCATGCGCCACTTCTACCCCGAGAACTTCATCGCCCTATGTGGTTCCTGTGAGGCCAAGGACCGCATCTCGCCACCTCACCATCGCCGATGGGCCACCGCGCTCATGCTGCGTCCATGGTCCCTTTTCCGCACGTCGAGGCCTCACCACTTCACTACCGCGTCAACTTGGTGCTGGAAGGGATCCCCCGCACGCCTGGAGGGAGGACACTTGCCGCCAAAATCCTAAAGCCGTCTTCTTTGGATTCGGGACGTCGACATCACGGCGGCGGCGGACACGACCTCTCCACATTCAAGGTCACGGCCTAGGCGCCCACCCCTCCTATATTCCACCGATCTATTTGGGGGGGTGGCCGAGCACGAGCCCCCCCGCCACCTCTTTCTTGGGGACAGCGGACGCCCGACATACCGAGGGAGAAACGCATGCTCGCTTACGAGGTGCTCATCCACATCAAGAGCGTGGCGGAGACTTCTCCGACACGCGCCCCCCCGCGCCCCGGTGGTGCACCGCCCGGCCCCGAGGGCAACGGACACGGTGGTACCCGGGACGATGGCCGCGACGCCCCCAACACCAGCTCAGCAACCGGACCCCGGATGCACAGCTTCTCATGTACTCGGAGGATGCCGGATGGAGACGACGTCGCCGCGAGTGGAGGCCACACGAGGGGGACGAAGCAGGTCCTATGCAGCGGTGGTGGCGGACGGCGCCCGAGCCTGGGTCGCGCTACGGTGGCGCCGCCGGCCGCCGCCGCACCGCACCCACCACCTAGCCCTTGGCCTTGGCGTCGCCCGAAGGCACGGTCGGGAACACCCGGCGTGCGGCGGCGGCGGGCGCGAGACGGCAAAGACGCGAACACGGAGGTCGGGCCACCGACGCGGCGCCGCCGGGCAGGCCTGCGGCGGGGCGCTCCAACGCCCGGCCTCGGCGAGAGGTGTGGCGCCCCAAGCTGACCCAGCGCCCACCGCCACGGGACGCGAGGGCGGACAGCCCCCTCCGGGGCGTAGCCGCGGGCCCCCGTCGAGATGGTGTGGGGCTGCGGCGGCTGGGCTGCAGCCGTGCCCGTCCCAGCCCGCCCCCTGGGGACACGCGTCCGGAGACTTCACGGCGGATCAGCAGCACACCGCCCGCCCAGCCAACGGCAACGGCGAGGCGCCACCACACCCGATGTAGAATCGCCGTTCGAGAACAACGGCCCGGGGACCCAGGCCCCCGGTGGCGGCCTTTGCTCAACAGAATTTGCCAAACCCCGGGGAGGTGGCATTGCCGGCGATCCCGGGACCGTGAACCCAGGGGGCGTGGATGATGCCCCGGCTCACGGGCGTGCAGCATTTGCCGCCGTCTCGGAGCCAAGCCCGCGGCGGAGGCCCGGCCTCACGTGGCCACGTGCACCGCCGCCCTTCTGGCTGTGGGAACACCGTCGGAGGAGCCGCTACCGCTTTGGGTTCGAGTCGAGAGTCTCAGAGCCCTCCTCACCCCACGCCCGCCGCAAGGGCTCCCTCCACCCCATGGGGCCAGACGGGCGGCCGGTCCGACCTTGCTTTTGCCTTGATCAGCGCCGAGTCCTGGACTCCACTCCACGCGTCACCGCCCGAGGACCAGCCACCACCTGGGTTCGAGCTGAGGAGTTCCGAACCCTCCTAACCCAGGCCGAAAGATGCAGCAGCGCCGGCAACCCCAACTCCAGCCGGGATAGGCATGCCTGTCCCACGCTCCCCCAGCCCGGAGACCACGCTGGTGTCGCACGACACTCCTGCGCCGGAAGTCCCCGCCACACCTGTGATGGGCACGGGCCTGTGCCCACAGGCGGCCGCCACAGAGACCCCACGCCAGACGCCCGACTTGGGGAGGGAGGCCAAACCCGGCTCGGGCGAGCACAGTGGCTCGTCCCGTCAAACGTCGATGCGGACTGTGCACGAGGAGATTTAGGCGGCAGCGTCTGCGCAAGGAGGCCACCCCCTTGCTCCCGCCGATCGTCCAGGAGACACCCCGGCCGCGGATGCCCACCAGGAGCCGTAGGCTGGCGGCTCAGCCCCTCTCCAGGGTGCCCGCGTCCAAGCGGGGGGAGGTACTCATCATGAAGCGCCTCGGCTACCTCAGCAGCACGGGGAAGGCGGACTCGGCGGCAAAGAAGGCCTATGATAGCATCTTCACCGACAAGATATCAGCGTCGCACGCCGAGGCCTTGCGGGTGCTCTTCCCGACCCGCAAAGCTTTGCTCGGCGGACCGGGGACGCGGCGGCCGACGCGCCCGACGCGCAGCGCCAAGGCCACGGTTGACACTATTAATGGATAACACAACCATTTTGTACTGGAACGCTCGCGGCCTCAACTCTGGGGCATGGCGAGACAACGTCCGCTCTCTTGTCAAGGAAGAGCGACCACAAATCGTTTGTATTGTGGAGACTAAGCTGAACAATGTACCCCAGAACCTTGTTTTCTCGCTGCTTGGTATAAACTTTGTTGACTACGCTTTTCGTTTCGATGGCCGGCACGCGAGGTGGCATTCTACTTGCGGCACGAGACCTAGACGTTCGCCTCTCGGACCCCCACATCGGCTGTTTCTCGGTCACAATTCGGGTGATCACGGGCGGAGGCACGGAGGACACGCTGAGCTGGTGGCTTTCGGTAGTTTACGGCCCATGAGCGGGCGGCGATAAGGAGCTTTTTCTGGAGGAGCTTTACCCCGTCAGGGACGCTTTGCAGGGGCCATGGGCGATCATCGGAGACTTTAACCTCATTTTGCACGACGCCGACAAGAACAATGACCGCATTGCCCGTAGAGCTATGCGTCGCTTCAGCGCGTGCGGTGACCGAGTTAGAGCGCCTTGACCTCGACACCTGCGGTCGGCTTTACACTGGAGCAACGAGCGTAGATCGCCCACCCTTTGTGCGGCTCGATCGTGCGCTGGTTTCGCTCAGTGGGAGGACATGTTCGGAGGCTGCCACCTACAGGCGCTCGGCTCCGACGCATCCGACCACTGTCCCTTGCTCCTCCACACCAACATGTCCGTCCACCACAAGCCGCGGTTCCACTTCGAGTGTTTCTGGCCACGGACCGATGGCTTTCATGACGCCCTATTGCGTGGATGGTGATGCGACGGCTCCATCTCCAACCCGCTCATCCGACTTGACGCAATGCTGCGGAACCTAAAGACGGAACTCCAGCGTGGGCGGCGTCGACAATTGGGAACGTCGGTGAACAGCTGCTTATGGCGAGGAGCTCATTTTGAGACTCGACCCGAGGCGGCGGCAGATGGAAGCTTTCCGACGATGAGGTGGACCTTCGAAAGTCCCTCAAGTTGAAGTGCCTCGGGCTGTCCTCCCTCCCGGCGACGATCGCGAGGCAGCGTGCGCGGATCAGGCACTTGACCGATGGTGACGCCAACACTAAATATTTCCACCTACTAGCCGAGGGGGCGCGGGCGCGAAATACCATCGAGGGAGACTAAAGGATGCGGCGGGAACATGTGCGGCACGCACGAGCGAGATGGAGCTTCGCCATTGCCCACCACTTTTGCGGCGTATTCGGACAGCCGGGGCCCGGCACACACTCGCTTGACTTCGAGTATAGGGATGACCCCGCACAACCTGGACGGCTTTGATGATCACTTCACGGAAGAGGAGATACATGCGGCGTGATGAGGACACCCCGTCCGATAGAGCGCCCGCCCCGATGGGTTCACCGGGGCCTTCTACAAGGCCGCTTGGGCTGTGATCAGGGCGATGTCACCGTGGCCATCAACGCCCTCTTCTTCGGTGGCGTGGCGAATTCTACAGATTAAACAACGCCTATGTCGTCCCCGCTGCGAAAGCAGCGCGGATGCGAGCACGCGGGGGACTATCGCTCGATCACCATGATCCACGGCTTCGGCAAGGCGGCTTGCAAGCTCTAGCTAACAGACTCGCACCCGGCCGAGCGAGCTAGTGTCCAAAAATCAGAACGCGTTCATCCGGGGGCGGACAATCCACGACCACTTCAAGTTCGTCCAAAGCGCCCACGGTCCACCTGAGGAAGAGGAAAATCCCAAAGTTGCTACTGAAGCTGGACATTTCTAAAGCCTTCGACATGATCAGATGGACTTTCCTACACAGCACCTTGCGGGCATTAGGCTTCAGCGAAACATGGCGCAAGTGGGTGGCGGCGCTGCTATCGTCGGCATCCTCCAAGATTCTCCTGAACGGCCGTCCAGGTGCATCCATAAGGCACCTCCGGGGGGTTCGGCAGGGCGACTCCCTATCCCCCATGCTCTTCATCCTAGCCATGGAGGCCCTCGGCGGCATTCCGCGGCGGTGCAGGCCAGCGAGTCATCCGCCCCATGGGCACCGATGCGGTCAAGCATCTTTGCAGCCTATCGCCCGACGGCGCAATCCTCTTCATCGACCCGCACATCAGCGGCGCAATCGCGATCAAGTCGATCCTCGACATCTTCGCCCGCGGCGTCGGGCCTCAAAGGCGAACCTCGCCAAATGCTCCATTAGCCTCATCTACGGAGACCTCCGGGCCCTCCCCCAAATGCAAGCAGCCCTGGGGTGCGCCGTGGCGGACTTGCCCATTCCGTACCTAGGCCTCCCACTCGGCACCAAAAGGATACCCAAGGCGCACATCCGAGCAAGCGTGGATAAGGTGGCGGCTAGACTTCCCGCTTTGCCACGGCCAGCTCATGGCTAGGAGCGGGCGATTGATCTAGGTCAGGTCGGTGCTAATGGCAATCCCGATCTACTCGCTCATCGCAGACGGCCGGCCTTCTGCTGAGGCACGGAAAGACATCGACGCCATCTGCCGCCCCGCTTTCTTTTGGGCGAGCAAAGAAGGCTCGGTCGAGGGAAGTGCATGGTCGCTGGCCAACCGTGTGCAGACCCAAGGAGATGGGGGGCTTGGCATACTGACCTGCGCCTCACCGAGATTGCACTCCAAACGCGCTGGCTATGGCTCCGCGAGATAGACGAGAACGAGGGCATGGGCAACCCTTTTGACCACGAGTACTAAGGCGTCACGAGCTTTCTTGGCGCCATCGGCGTTCATGGTGATCGGTAATGGTCGGAAGACCTTATTCAGATCGCCACGATGGCTGAATGGCGACTCCATCCGGGGACTGGCGCCAGCGTTGTTCTCCCACATAAGCGAGGCGAGGCGTCACGATCCACAACGGTCCACGACGCCCTCACCGGCAATGCACGGGCCTCACAAATCGGAGGCGGCCTACCGGTCAAGGGGTTGTCGAATACTTGAAGATTTGGGACCTCGTGCAAGGCATCACTCTCAACGAATCGAGGACCGTACAATGCGGAGGTGGTCGTCCGACGGACAATACTCATCGAGATCAGCTTACCGTGCACTCTTCCTACCGACATACCCGGCCCGCGGACTTGACCGCATTTGGGACACGTGGGCGCCGCTACGCGTCAAGATTTTTTCTTTGGTTGGCGCTCAGGCGAGAACCTTTGGGCGGCGGACCGGCGCCCGGCAGCACGGACTCGGCGCCCGGAACCTTTGCCACTGTGTGATCAAGAGCCGGAGACCATTGACCACATCGTCGCATCGTGCTCATTCTCGAGGCAGGTGTGGTTTGCGATGCCTTGTCGCCTTGCAAGCCGCGGACAAGCGACCTAGGCACGAGCACGATCTACGAATGGTGGACCTCTGGCGGCAATGGCTGGACAGGCGACAAGAGGAAGGGCGCGGACTCCCTCTTCGCACTTTTTGCATGGCACCTTTGGAAGGAAAGAAATGCCCGTTGCTTCGAGGGGCGCCCCCTCGGCCAGATTACGCAAGTGCTAGACACCATCAAGGCCACCGCAGATCAATGGGGTCTTGGGCGGGGCGGCCAAGCTTAGTTGTCTAATTCGTGAGTAATAGCCATAAGATGCAAAGCGAGGGGGTGAGCAGACTTTCATGTAATCTTTAAGACCCCGAGCGATAAAACCTTTGTACAAATTTCTCCTTCTTAAATGAAATGATGCGCAAGTCTTTTGCGTATTCGAGAAAAAAAAACTTGGACCATATTTAGTGCCCCTGCCTAACCAATCACGTGGGCGCTGCTATGGGGAAAAATATTAGTGCTCTCGCATGTCCGGTTTCCGTTCCATTTAAATGGACCCATTGCTAATGTCTACAGGCGGAAGAATTTCTGGGGACTAAGGGCAGCCACAATAGCACAACAAGAGAGCAGTGGGATGTGAAAGTGGACCACGTTGACTGGGACACGGGTTACGCGAGAATCACCCTTGGATAATGACCAATTGCACTCGGTAGTTCCGACTGATTCATGGTTCTCATAACCACTCGGATAAATTCCCGAGGGCGTTGTTGTACTCGTATAGTCAATATACGTAATTCTTGTTCGTAGGTCTAGAAAATAGTGGTTTTTCAGTGATAAATCCTTCTCATCATCCTCATTTTGCTGAATTACGATGATTTCCTCGGTTATTCCGCCTAAAGCCATACTAGCAGTAATTTCCTTACGAGCTAGGAAATTAGGAATTGCAACATCTGCGGCTACTGTACCCGATTGTAATCTGAGAGGATTACGATGTTAAACAGTAATTTCATATGGATTCACTTGATAAGGACCTCGTCGGCGGTAGTGGTGGCTGCCGCCGACGACGACGATGCCTCCCGCGCCCGGCTCGGGCCTGCTAGCTGAAGGTTTCCGCTCCCCACATCCGCCGGGCGGCCACCCGGCCCGGCGTCCACCGAGACCCGCCGGCGACCATCCCGGCACCGGCGTCGAAACACAAACCGTCGGTGGTCACTCCGACCCCGGCGTCCACCGAAACGGCCCCCCTAGGATCTCCTGCCAAGACCTCTACGGAGCCCCATCCATGGCCTCTTCGCGCGCCGCCGCTTCGCCGCCCGAGCTCTCCACCCCCCAAAGCACCGGATCTGCGTCCTGCGACCTCGATCTCGTCGACTATTCCCTTTCCCCTAGCCCGGAGCCACCGGCAAGGGCCATGGGAGCCGTCACAGAGGAATCATCCCCAATCCGGCTATCAGACGCAGGGCCATCCTCCTACAAGGATGCGCTGCTATCCCCATCTTCAGCCACGAAGCCCGTGACACCGCAGGGTGTGGTGAAGGTGCACGGGCGCCCAATCCATGGCGGGTCTCGGCCCCCCGCCCCAAAGTCGGCGGCCCCTCCAACGGCAACCATTGGGGCGGCGCCAACCGAAGCTTAAATCTATTGTGGTTATTCCCAACGAGGGATGGCTTCGGGCTCAATTTCATGGTGAGTGCGGTAGGAGCGACTTCCCTTCGTATGAAATTTCCGTCGCCAAGCTCCCGGCTTCAGTGACCCTCTACTCGCAACAAGAAAGATGCCAATGGTTGGCGGGAGAGTCGGGCGCCCACGGCCGCCGGGAAGGGAAATTGCTTCCGCCCGGGCTGCTACACACAACAGCAATGGTGGCGTGTGGCACCGCCCTCTCCATCGGGACGCCCGGCAATAGCGAGCTTGGTGTTCAGAGGCTTGGCCGGACCTCACCTCCGAGCACTCCATCCCTCTTCGCCACTGCATTCAAGAAGCACACCACCGGACGTTGCTTCAAATGCCTCGCCTCCGACCACAAAGTCGGCCCGGTGCCGAGACCCACCAAAGTGCTTCCTCTTGCTTTTAAGTCCGGCCACCGTGCTCGCTATTGCCGGGACTGGCCGCAAAGCACCACCACCACCCTTAGAGCCGCGCAGTGTCATCAACACCAACACACCAGCCACCGCCATCCCCACTTTGCTACTCGTCCCTCAACCCGGCGCCAACCAACACCGTCATGGAGGATCGTCCTTTGGCGAGCCTATGTTGCCCCCCAGCCGGATCAGCGCCATTGTGTCGTGCAGCTGCGGAGATGGAGGGGGTTGAACTTCTTGTCAGGCACCTGATCCCTCATTCTTTGTGGCTGTCTACGACAGCCTCCCAACATGCAAGAAGGTCGCCTTCACTCTTGGCGTTGCGCACCCACATCCGATCGGGCTTCGAGGTACCCACCGGAGGGGTACCTCATCGACTTCGAAAGCGAACAACTGCGCCAACGAGGCCCTCAACAACTTTATGCGGGATCGAGGTTGGCGGTGTGCCACCCTCCATCTCATGCTCGTCACCGCCTCTCACGCCACTTTGCCGACGAGCTCAACTTCGTAGCAAGAATCGCATCGAAAGTGTCCCGCTGCACGCCGACATCTCGAGGTCATCGCCAAGCTTCTCGGGGAGGATACAATCCCAGAGAAGGTCGACCGGCACAACCGCACCGACAAGGATTCGGCGTGTACGCATCCGGGCTGGACCAAAGACCCGCAGCCATTCGAAGTCAGGTGGTCTACAAATTGCTGAACACGCCGAACGCTGCCGCCCGGTGGGCACCCATGAGCCGCCGACACCGTCACAAAAGGGACCTTTGGGCCTGTTTCCTGTTGTCTTACGAGGTACTCATCCACCTTGATCAAGTTATTGATTACAGTCATTCCCCCACAAATCCGTTTGGCGTCTTCCTCGACGACCTTCGAGTGGCTTTGTCATCCACAACTACAGCTGGCATCCGGGCGTGTGTGATGGGAGAAATGCGACTCCCCGCCCACGACCGCTGGAACAAGCATAAGCGCGACCATTCCCGCCGCCGCCACCGGGGACGACAACGGTGGCTCGAAGCGAAGAGGACACGGCCTCCTCGGGCCGCACGCAATGGCTCGTTGGTAGGGCCAAATCAAGTGCTCCGCCGGGTGGCTGTGGGTCCACGCGCGCAGCGTCAACGGCCGGGCACCAACGACAACTTGGAGTTCAAATCGATGGAAGGGACGGTAGCGTCGCCCGGCCGCTACGGCACGCAGCCGCCGCTACCATAGCGATGAGACGACGTCCACATGTTGGACCTCGGGCTGGTCGGCCCGCAAAAGATGGAGGTCGCGGCCAGGAGCGGACCCCATGCCGCTTTGAAGCATCTCGCCACGCCGGGCACCCCTCCAAAGAAAAGGCTTGGCAAGACAAAGCGACCCCTCTCTTCATCGACGACCACACCTTGTGGGCCTCTCTTGGGTTTGGGCCTAGAAGGAAGCAGCAATACAAGCATGATGGACCTCCTCTTTGGGCCGGATAATGTGTCATCAGGCAACAACAAAGGTAATCAAACACCTTTCACCCAATCTGGTTCTGAATGGGAAGTGGCCTTGATGAATGTATTTGTTGGGCCTCCTCCTAACGATAATAGTGAGAACAAAGTTCTTTGAAGCTCCACTTCTTTGTTGTTGGAAAATGATCTTTGAGTTCACTGCGCTACCGCCGGGTTTGCTCAACTCGCGCCCCAACTCGCCACCCGATAACACCGAACTGAACCTTCTCAACACCTTCACCGCAAACCTCACGGCCAAGCCTCTTCCACCATTACTCCCATCACCCAACATTACTCCATCACCACAAAGAACACACAAGCCAAGTCTCACTACTTCCTCGGGTTCCACCCAAAGAAAAACACCCTTGCGCTGCTCCACCATCCATCCCTCATTCGCCAAAGACCACCAACCCCCAGCTCGAGCCGCTACCCAACGCTATTACAGTCCCACCGCCTACGGCTCCGGTGCAAGAGCCTCCAATCACTCCCATGGAGGAGCACTCGTCTTGCCAAAAGGCTCTAGCAAAGCACCCCTCAAGGACACCAAGGGCAGGCCGGTGTCACGCAGCGCCCGTGAGGTGCTCATGTCAAAATGGGGCATACTTGGAGGACAAAGAAGCACCCAAGGAGATCCACAAGAAGAGGTACCTGAAATTGTATGATGAACCTTTGTCGCCTACAGCTCTTGAAGCCATCGATGACTCTTTGGACACAGAAGCCTGAAGCCTGTGCATGAAGAAGCGACACTAGCAAGCCCCAAGGCTTAGTTTGGTCTAGTCCAGAATCAGTAGTTCTAATGTTCATGTCATGTATCGTGAAACAAATAAGGTTGTGTGGATGGTAGGGAGGTACTCAAGTAGGAGGCTATGTGTTGGGTGGTGTCAAGTCATGGTTAAGTCGGGTTGTTATTCTAGGGGTCCAACCTTTAAATGCACTGCCTATGCAGAACGGCTTTGAGACACGACCATAATAATGCGCTCTCCGGCCATGGCCTAATGAAGTCGTTAAACAGTTTACGCCAATGAATGACAGTGCTTGCACTATGCTCAACTGGAATGTTCGTGGCCTAAATTCAACGGCTAGACAGCAGGTCCTAAGAGACCTCATTGCAGACCACAGATGCACGGTGGTATGTGTGCAAGAAACGAAATTGGAAATTGTGGATGACAGAATCATCGCCCAGGCCTTAGGGCCACAATTTGTTGGTTCTGTAGCCATCTTACCAGCACAGGGAGTCAGTGGTGGAGTAATACTTGGATGTTCAAGTGACCATTACATTATATCAGATATCTCTGTGGGACAGTACACAGTAACAGCAAAAATTACAAGTCGAATTGACCATACGTCTTGGAGCATCACAGGAGTATATGGACCTCAGGGAGACACAGAGAAGTTGTTGTTCATCGCTGAAATCAAAACACTACAATCACAGACACTGCCAAGCTGGACAATTTTGGGAGACTTTAATCTTATTTGCAGAGCTGCAGACAAGAACAACAACAGGATCAATAGGCGACTCATGAACACGTTTAGATCAGCACTAGATGAGTTGGAATTGAGGGAGATCCAAGCGTATGGCAGAAAATTCACTTGGTCCAGTCAAACGGCAGACCCCACCATGACAAAAAATAGATCATGTTTTTTGCACAAGGGATTGGGAATTATCGCATCGAGACTGCCACATGCAAGCACTGTCTTCATCAGCTTCGGATCATTGTCCAATGCTCGTAACATGCACTCCCTTCCAAAAAAAGTATAACGGGTTCCGCTTTGAGTCCTATCGGGTTGCATCTACAAGGGTTTGCGAGAGCGACGGTGGTGGATTCATGGTCTAAACCTTTCCAATCAAATGACAAGATAAGGACTCTTCATGTCAAGTTGGCAAGACTGGAAAAGGCACTTAGAAAATGGAGCCGAGCAAGGGTAGAGGAGTGGAAAGGGAAAATTGATGTGGCACAAGAATTGATTTTTCAACTTGATCGGGCACAAGAACGCCGTCGGTTAAGTTCAGATGCTGGGGAGTAAGGAAACGTGCAAAGCAACGCATTCGGCATTCTACGCACTAAGGAGGATCAAAATTCGACAACGGTCCAGATTAACTTGGATTCGAGCCGGGACGCCAACACTAAGCTCTTCCACCTAAAAAAGCAACTGGAAGGAGAAGGAAAAATTACATCCCAAAGCACTTGTGAACCGGGGGACGACGGTAATGCAGTTCAAGAAGACAAGTCCGAGGCATTACATCAACATTTCAGCCAACTATTAGGATCAAGCAAGACAGCAAAGACAAGCAACGCTGAACTGGGGATTTCATAAACGCCCAAAGGCACGACCTGCACCAACTTGATGAACCGCTACTAGAGGAGGAGATCAGATTGGCAATTTTCGAATCACCAAACGAGAAGGCGCCTGGCCCAGATGGTTTTATTGGGCTGTTTTACAAAACCTGTTGGGAAGTAATCAAGGAGGACCTAGTCCATGCACTGAATCAGTTATTCAACCTGCGGGCTAACACATGGAACTTACTGAACTCAGCAAATATAGTCTTAATACCGAAGAAGGTAGATCCGACAACAATCGAAGATTACTGGGCCAATAAGCCTCATGCACAAGCGTTGCCAAAATAATGGGTAAGGTCCCGGCAAACAGGCGTGGCACAAGCATTTGGACAACATTGTATCCCACTCACAAAGTGCATTCATCAAAGGAAGGTCCATTCAAGATAATTTCCAATACATCCAAGGAGCGATCAGACACTTCCATCGCAGTAAAACACCAATGCTGTTTTTGAAGTTGGATATAGCAAAAGCATTTGACAATGTCGGATGGGAGTACCTGTTAGAGATAATGGAGCGACTTGGGTTTGGACAAAGATGGCGGGATATCTTGTCATTGATATGGTCAACAACATCCTCACGCATCCTACTAAATGGAGAACCCGGACGACCGATCAATCACCGAAGGGGACCGAGGCGGGGAGACCCACTATCGCCAATGCTTTGTTCATCCTAGCAATGGACCCAATTCAACGACTACTTGATAAAGCAACCCAAGAGGGGCTGTTACAGCCGATTGGGGACACACCGATCAGATTTCGGACAAGCCTATATGCTGATGATGTTGCTGTATTTGTGAGGCCTAACCCTCGGGATATATTGAAACTGCAGAGTTTGCTGCAATCCTTCCGGAGATGCGACTGGACTCTTCACAAATATGCAGAAATCAACACTTTATCCAATCAGTGCGATGATGAGAGACACGCAATCTGTCCAGGAAGCCTTTGCTTTGGACAAATTGGGCGATTCCCAACCGGATACTTAGGATTGCCGCTACGTCTTCACCGAACAAGGAGGGCGGATGAGCAGATTCTTATTGATAAAATTGCAGCAAAACTTCCAGGATGGAAGGGCAGGCTGCTCAACAAAGCTGGAAGATTGACCTTGGTTACTTCAAGTACTATATTCGCAATACCTACTTATCACATCTCTGTACTCCCTCTGTCCAAATGGGCTGTCAAGCGAATTGATCGAATACGTAGGAACTTTCTATGGAAAGGAGATGACACGCAAGAGGAGGCAATTGCCAGTCAATTGGAGGAGAGTATGCCGACCGAAGAAATTGGGTGGCCTGGGAATACATGATCTGCAGAATTTTGGCCGGGCACTACGGCTCAGGTGGATGTGGCACAGATGGACTGATGACACCAAACCATGGGCAGGGCTACACATCGAATCATCCAAAATTGAAAAGGACCTTTTCCGAGCATGCACACAGATAACACTTGGTAATGGCCAAAAAACAAGTTTTTGGCATGATCGCTGGTTGAATGGAGCAGCACCTAAAGACATCGCACCTCTTTGCTACCCTCTAGCGTGGCGCAAGAATCAGACAGTCCAAGCTGCACTGAACCAAAAGAATTGGATGAAAGGGCTTAGACGGATGACAAACGCCACACAGATCACACAATTTGTTGAGTTATGGCAGCAACTCAGAGGGATTCAACTCAGCTCACAACCAGATCAAATACAGTGGCGCTTCTCGGCAGATGGTCGTTACTCCTCCAGATCAGCATACATGATGCAATTCAAAGGATCCATACAGGACTACTCATGGGACAAAATATGGAAGATAAAGGTCGAGAATAAATGTAAGTTCTTCCTCTGGTTATTACTGCAGAGGAAGCTGCTAACGGTGGATCGAATTATAAAGCGGGGAGGACAAGAAAATCCGGTTTGCCAACTATGCAGGACAAGGAACGAATCTATGACACACATGGTGGCCAATTGTTCTTACTCTGACAGAGTATGGCAACTAATAGCACAGGCAACAGGTCAGCAAAACTTGCATCAACAACAACCGGTCAATAATCTGAAATCGTGGTGGACAGATTTAGTGGGTGGAATGGCATCGCCTAATCTAGAATACAGAAATCAGGTTGCCACCTACACAGCATGGAACATTTGGAAAGAACGATGTCGACGAGTATACGACAACAAGGCGATGACAGAAACACAACTGGTGGCCTTAATAAGGCAGGATGTAGCGGCAATCAGGCAAGCAAGGGAATTGCTGGACAACTAACAGCCTTTGTTTCCTTTCTTTCTTGTATTTGTTTTCTTATTAGTTCTTCTCAGCACTGATAAAAGCTTGTAAATAATCACTTCACCTTCTATAATGAAAAGGCAGAGCACCTGCTGTTAAACCTCAAAAAATAAGGACCTCGTCTTCTCTCTGATACGGGCATGTTCAGTTTGTGTTATTATACTGTCATTTATGTCTCACTCTGCTGTGATGTGACAGCCGACAACATTTTGAATCACGTAGCTGTGCTGCTGGATTCATAGTAATCACGGTGATTCATGATTCTAGCTCCGTTCCACTTGATTAGGGATGCAAGTGGATATCCTAATGCCATGATGAACTTGTTCAATCTGGGAATGATCCTAATTCCATGAACTTGTTCAATCCGGAAATGAGTGGAAGATGCATATCGCGCCACTTTCTCTGCCGTTATAAGGACTATAATATCAGATTTTATAGTTGAAGGAACTATGTAGTCAACCTTTAATATATTAGGGGGCTATGTAGACTATATTTTATTAATTGCTGACTTACCCTTATGTTAGCACCCACGCAATATGTCACGTCAAAAAACAACATTCAAAACCCAAGTTATTTGAACCGAACCGAACCGGGCGGTCTGACCGGTAAAAAGACCGAACCGAAGCCTCCACCGGTCCGGTTCACTTAAAAGACCGTCATGCAATCGAACCGCTATAAAACCAGTTGAACCGTCGGTTTTTTTTTGTCGAACAGTGAGCCGACCATTCTATTTGAACCAGGACGGTTTTTAGATGTTCAAAAATACACTTTGCCTGCTTGGGAGAACCTTATCTAATCAAGTGTATTATCAGAATTTCTGTGATAAATACACGTTATATGAACTTTATGGCTCTACTATTAAATTATATTGTTCCATCTGTCAATTGTTAAATTATATATCATGTATATATGCTATTTTGATGTCCATTATTAATTATATCACATATATATACATACCGGTTCAATATTTTTGTGGCCGGTTTGATTCAATGGTTTAATTGTAATTGAACCGGCGGTTCAACCGGTTCTAAACGGTTGGACCAATGAACCATTGAACCGACGGCCTCGCCGGTTCGATCTCCGATCCGGTCCTAATAACTTGGTTCAAAACTGCCTCAAGGGGTATAAATGCTGAGATGAGCAACTCAGCAATGTGAAAGAATTGATGCATGTAGAAAAAACTTGTGCAACTGGAGCAGGATTTGAGCTACAGTTACAAAACATAACAGTAAAAAAGAAACTGCTTGCTCAACACAAACAACACATGCATTAAAAAAAACACCAATACATGATCATTATTATTTAGAACACTGACACATGATAACACAAACACATCTGCAAGACTGCAAGTGACGGCAAACACACACTACACTGCTTCCCAATCACATATAGTGACTGTACAATTCAGTAAAGAGCCGTGGGTTGTGAATTGTTCTGCAGGAAAAAACAGCTAGAGCACACCAGTGGCAAACAGCTAGAGCATAGAGCTAGATCAATCTGTCTTTAGGCATTTGCAGAAGCTGGAGAGCATAATTTATCACCATTTCCAATGTCTTACAGGATTCCAGGTAAAGATCGAGCAATAAACGAAGTTGTTCACTTTCACCGGAGATTCATCGCCCGCAAGAAATCCTCCATCGCCTTCCTCGACGACCCGCTTCCCTCCGTCCAGGAGAGCTCCATCGCCTCCTTGATCTCCGTCAACCGCCGCCGCATCTCTGCGGCCTTCGCCGTCTGACCCATCACCGTCTCCGCCACGTCGGCGACCGCAGCCCTGCTTACCACAGTGTCCTCCTTGTTCCCTCTCGCCACTTCCACGCACACACCCCACTCCTCGTTAAGCATCTTGGCATTGTAGAACTGCTCGCCGGAGAGCGGCCAGCCCATGATCGGCACGCCGTGCGTCACGCTCTCCAGCACCGAGTTCCACCCGCAGTGGCTCAGGAAGGCGCCCGTCGACGCGTGCGCCAGGATCCTCACCTGCGGTGCCCACCCGCGTACCAGGAGCCCTCTGTTGCCCGTGCGCGCCCTCTCCTCGAACCCGTCCGGCAGCCACTGGTCGGCCCGGAAGTCGCCCTTGACGTCGTGTCCGACCGGCGGCCTGACAGCCCAGACGAACGGCCGGCCGGCTGACTCTAAGGCCAGTGCCAGCTCCGTCATGTGCTCCGCTCGTATAGAGTGCTGAGAGCCGAATGAGATGTACAGCACCGACGACGGCGGGTGGCCGTCCAGGAAGCTCACGACGGCGGCGTCCGCCTCCGGCGAGACTGGCAGGCTGGTGGCGCGCACGAGAGGGCCGATGGGGCACACCGGGATCTTGAGGGTGCGCCGCAGCATGGCGAGACCGGTGGGCTCGAACTCCTCCACGGTGTTGATGAGCACCGCGTCCGTCTCACAGCCGAGAGGGATCTGCCGGCCGTAGAATCTCGCGCCGCGGTCCCTGACGGCCGGCGGGCCGAACGAGATGAGCTGCGAGCGGTGGATCACAACCTCGGGGTACTCCGGCAGGTGGACGCGGCCGGTGGCCGGGTCGGGCCGCACGGGAAGGTGGCTAAAGAGCGAGTGCAGGACGGCGGTGCCGAACGCGCCGCAGGAGGCGAAGAGGGCGTGCGCGCACCCGCGGCGCCGGGACGCGGTCACCGTCCACGCCGTCAGCGGGTCGGAGACGACGCAGACGTCGCCGCCGGCCGCGGCGACGGCGGCGGAGAGGTAGTCGTCGAACGCGGCCTCGAGCGCCTCGAACGCCTCGAGGAGGTCGAAGATGGCCACGGGCTGTATGGCGTCCGAGGATTCGCAGTCCGGAGGCAGGCCGTGGTCCGCCGGGGTGAAGGGCAGCACGTGGAAGCCGAGGAACGACGAGCTGGAGTTGGAGCACGCGGCAGTCCGGAGGGCGGCAACGTTGCGTGGGGTGGAGACGAGGGTGATGGCGGCGTCAGGGAGAGCGCCGTGTAGGAGGCCGGCGAGGGATATGAACGCGGAGAGGTGGCCCTGCGCGGGGAACGGGAACAGCACGACTTGCTTGGCGGCGGCGGCGGCCATCATTGGGAGCTGCTAGCTACTAGCGGACCGTGTGGCAAATGCCCTCCCAATAGCGAGAGGTCCTCCGAAGCCAATTAGCAACGATGGATAGAGGATGGGCTGATGTATAGTAGTTCCATATACTTCCCTCCGGCTCTCAGCAGTCATACAGGTCAATTCTCAGATATGGAGTCTCTTAGGTGAAACGTGATGTGCAATAATATTCTGACGAATTTTGAGGTTTTGCTTGAACATAAAGTGATGTGCAATAATATTCTGATGAATTTTGAGGTTTTGCTTGAACATAAATAAAGTTTATCTAAACATCCTGAGTACCCGTAAACATGCTTGTCTTGCTGTGTTTTCTTGTCATGAAAGGTGCTGCTTTAAATACGTAATGCTAGCCACATGAAACATAGATGTTACAGGTTGCGGATGGTAGTTGCATGTGCTTTGAATCTGTTCTATTCTTGAACAGTATGTAGCTTGTTGGCTTGAGCTCCCGCAATGTTGAAAGAAGCTGCTCCGTCATAAGTGTCACAGTACATATAAATCGATTTCAGACTTTATTAGGCTGAAGAAAGGGAAATGTTCAACAGTGGTTGAAGCGTTTCGTAGGATCCACCGTCTTTAAATGGGAACATGATGTAATTGGTTGAAGTGTTATTTCCAACAATTAATGCGATGGATATTTTTTAGTGGCATCAAGGGCAAGTACTACTGCTGCTAGAAACATATTTTATGCATCGTACTGGTCCCTCTTTGTGAGCTCTTTCTCCACTTTAGGGCAGTCCCAACAGTGTATTTATAATGATTTCTATTTTTAGTTACTCTCTCTGTTTATTTATATATTTTATTTAAGTTTATTTATATATTTTATTTAAGTTTTTGGTGCAATGACTAAAGAATAGAGAAAAACACTCAGTTCATATATGAGGAGTCATAGGTAAAAAAATAACCAATAAGCTGCAAAGTGACAATAAATATAGATAAATGGTAGCTAATTAATAGCAAAGAAACAATAAATACAGATAAATCTTAAGCTAATGAAGAAGATTTTTTTAATAAAATTTTTTATGTAGATAAAAGAGATAACCTTGCTAACTGAACAGATTGCTAGTGTGACAGTTGATTTATTAAAGAGAAAAATTCACCAGCGGTCATTTAACTTGGCAACATGTGCCGCTTAGGTCCCCATTCTTTGAAAATATAATATTCAGGTCTCGACTTGGCTTAAGGTATCATCTAAGTTCCAAACTTTCAAAGTGATCACCATAGGTCCCTAAACTTAGCAGAAGGTATCATCTAGGTCACAATACTATAGCTAATTTGGCATAGAATTTTTTTTAAAAAGAAAATCTAATTTAAGGGTACTGTAGCTACAATCTGCTCCGGCCAGTTGCGTACAGTATGCTCCGCTTGCGTTGCGTCCTCCCGAGCCTCCTTCTCCGGCCAGTTGCGTGCGCTCCGCCTGCGTCCTCCCACGCCTCCTCCGGCTAGTTGCCTGGGAGTCTGCCCGCGTCCTCTCAAACGCCGCCAAAACTATCCCTACGCGCTCCCGCATCCCTCACCCATCTTTCCTTCCGCGCACTTGCATTGCGTCCTTCACGTGCTCCGATCGAGAGGTCTCCAACTCATCACCGGCGCTGGTCGCAGAGGAGGCCATGGTGCGGACGGACGTCGCACGCTACCATCATGCGAGCGAGCGCGGGAGAAACGCAGGCGAGCGCGCCAAGGATCGTGGACGCGACGGCGTCGCACCTACAAGCTAAGCGGCCATGGCCCTCGGCCGGGCGTATGTGTCTGCCCGAGGTTGCCCGCCGCGTTTCGTCGCAGCTGCAGGCGACCAGAACATCAGGCTGGGCAGGCGCAGTGATCTTGCTTCCGTGCGTCGGGTGTGTGTTGGTACGTGTAATGTAATCCAGAGTCATGAAGCTATGAAATACTTTGGTAATTACTTTGGTAATATAATAATTTAGAGATATAAAGGTGAATATTGTTTACTGCAAACTTGGTAAAATTTGAACTATTTTAACATGCACGGATGCTATAGCTGCATTCCTTACCGACGGATGCTATAGCTCCACGCCACATCCGCTCCGGGTGGGCTACCAACCGTACACGCGTCCCGCCGCTCCCCACGCTGGGCGGGGTCTATGTTGGGCGGGCCAGGCACCGCACAGCTCCCCGCCCCGACGAGCTCCGTGCTGCATCCGCAAGCCGCAAGGGCCTCCTCTTGCCCCAATAGCGAAGCTGCTTCAATGGATGTCCCCACCTCCGCCGCTCGACACCGTTCGTTGGTTTGAAGAACTCCACACTTCTACAGTACTCTTGAAGCTCAGGCACGACAGGAACTAGTACACGGGGCTGTGATGGACTGATGGATATACAAGACGCTGCCTTGCATGGGGCTGTTTGCAAATGTTACAGGTGCACCCGTCCCCATACATGCCATGGTGGACGAGCCACGTCGCAAGCCTCTATCGGCCGGTTTATTAGTTGTTAAAACAGTATTAAAAATCAGTTTTTTTAGCTTATCATTTTGTAAAATTAGGTACTAGAATAACATACCTCTATAAGTTGAGAGACTGCTCATATACTTTACTTTTATAAGTCATTTCAACTTTTTAAGAGCTCAAAGCATCATAATGTTAATTAAATTTATATGATAAAAAATATTCATGATAAATATGTACTATTAGAATTATTTATTTATTATATTTTCTTAGTATATCTATTTGATGTCAAATTTTTGTATTTGTCTCTATATATAATTTTGATCAAATTTAAAATGTTTTGACTTTAATAGAATTGAAATAATTCAATAATTTAGAACGTAGAGAATGATAAATTATCACGCACGTATCGTTGATAAACTCTGATTATAACCGGCCACGCATCATGCTCAATTTTTAAGTCGTGAGTAGCCGGTCCCATTCACTTCCCATGTCAGTTTAGAGTATCAGTTGTTGGAATTGTTCAAAAATATAGTACCTATAGTATATATAGTTCATACTCTCTCCATATTCATATTAGTTGACGGTTTTAGACAAGGACACGGTCTCCAAAATCTAATTTTTTCTATTATTTTTTATTAAAATATATAAAAAAACTAGAAATAAAATTAAAAGTGGGTTTTAAGGTGAATCTATACATATGAGTTTTATCTTTTGAAACTAAATATTTTAAAAATTATTGTTAGTTTATATTCCTAATGTTTGACTCAAATCTTGTCTAAAACGTCAACTAATATAAGTATGGAGTGTATAACAATTGTTGGTCAGGTGCAGCTGCAGCATCGGAGGCATCGGAGGTCTACTGTGGGACTCAGATCTCTAGACGAGTCAGCAGTTGCTTGGCCTCTAGCGCTGGGTTTAGCCATACATACATACACTAGTAATTACAAAAAAAAGCCAATCCAAAGACGTTGTTAAGTCAATGGTACGCCACCGACAACGTGGATTTCGGGAAACTACAGATATCCCAATTCCCACCAATAGCACTGTCACTGCCACTGCCACTGCCACTGCCCGTCCTTTTGCTCACTACAACTTGCAGTTGCAGCGCTGGGCTGCTTCGAGGAGACGCCCGGGAAGAGCATGAAGAGCTGGGCGCCGATCAACCTCAACGTCGGCCTCGTCGTCGGCGTCCTCTTCGTGCTGCTCACCTATCTTTTCCTCTCGCAGCAAGCTGCCACCAGTGGCCTCAACGGTAATGAATCCTTTCACACACTGGCCATCTCAAATGGCAGATCATGAGATGAGGACAATGATTAAGTTCTTGCTTTTTGTTTGTTGATATGCAGTTGCCGCTACGGTAGCGCAATGGATCATGGACAAACATCTGACGACTAAATTTCCTGGCGAAACATGTAAGCACTTCCACCACCAATTCCAATCCAGTGTGCGTTTCATAAACTGACCAACAGTTCTTGCTTGTTGCTTAATTTGCCGTCGTTGCTTCAGATGTGCAGCAGACCGCGGAGAAACAGCTGGCTCAAGATTCAGGTGGATCAGGTGAGCATTCGTATCGTTTCCATCAAATTTGCATCATTTGCTCAAACAGGGTACTCAGGGAAAACGGGGGTTTACGCGTAGCAGAGATGGAAACGGCTACTTTCTTCATTTTAAATTATAGGATATTTTAGCTTTACAACTCTGACTATGCACTTAACTAGATATACATTATGTTTATATTCATAACAAAAATAATGTACCTAAAAAAATCAAGTGTCTTATAAAATTTAAAGCGGATGAAGAATAGCTAATAATTGCAGGATTTGACCTTACATATAAGATTTAATTTATAAATGACTAATCATGGTTGGAAAATGAATTAGAAACTGATGTCAGAATAGCTAGATCTAGGTATCGAATCATGATTTTGAGTAATGGATTAGCACCTACTTAGATCTAAGTTACCAAATAGTAGTGATTCTGGTAAAATATGGCAACATGTTCGGGATAAAAAAAACAATTTGAGATGTTCGGCACATCTGTGTCAGATGAAAGCAGAGGCTTTTTTAGCTGTGTCAGATGACAGTAGTGATTTAAGAAATGAGTATGATGCCATGATGGGATCAAAGTCAACATGCGGCAAATACTCGAAGCATAAGGCCCCAACGTTTCAACATGAAATTTATTACTAACTTTTTCCTTGGTCATGCCTAAATAACATATATTTGAACTGTCTTTATCATCCAAGCTCAATAGAAGCATATAGAGGGCATTTGGTTGCTCGTATATGGCTGGGCTAGGCTGTCCAGTAGCAACACAAATGCGTTTGGATGCTTGTATTTGGCCAAGGGCCAAGCCCGACTCATACAACCAGCCCTCGTCAGCCAGGCTCGTGGAAAACGCAGTCGGAAGTCGTTTCTCCGGAGCCAGGCTCCCACGGCACGCGCGCCGATGGTGGCGAGACACTTCCATGCGCCCCCCATGCAGTATTCTCCGTCAACCAAGCAACTTCTTCCATGATCCTGTATCTACGCACCCAAATAACCAAACGCCGCTACCTGCCTGAGCTTGGCTGCCGGTGGCATGTATGCCAGATGCGATGCAGGCAGCCCAGAAAAAACAACCAAACGCGCCCATAGTGCTTGTGTTGTTGGCCCATGTAGAGGCGGACCTGCCACCGGGGCGGGGTGGACTCCAGCGCCTCTCCCCCATCCCTCGCCTCTAGAGCCCAACACTCCTCCCCTCCCCCTGTGAGCCCCTATGAATAGTTCCACCATTGAAGATTAGGAAGGAGGCGTGGACACTAGACAGAGGTTGAAGGTGAAAGTTTGTTCCTTTGGATATAGGAATAGGAACCGACCGTTTTTCTATTCATTTCTTGCCTTCTCTAAAGCAGCACTGCAGCACGGTAGTAGCGAGCGCCCAGCGTCCAGCAGAATAGCTTTGTCTGCAATTACTTTTCTCCCTTTTCTTGTTTCAATTTGTCTTTTTTATACAAAGAACAAATATAGGCTATAAAGTGCAGCCCCCCCCCCCCCCTAAGATTTTGTCCTAGATCCGCCACTCATGTGAAACATGAGAAGTTGTTGTCGGTGGATTTACTAACATCTTAGAAGTTTATTAGAAGGGTTATTTGAAGGGCTAAGGCCAGCTTATGATCCTTGTTGCTGCAAATATAGCACCTTTGGATCAATCTTTTATGTCAAGCAAGAACAAAAGTGTATGAAGACCCATTCTACATGCAGAGCTTATCCATATAAGCCCGTTCTACATGCAAAGGTGGGTGTTATAGATGTGGTCCTAGACATCTGCAGTCGAGGGGGCCAGTTCCAAGTACGGAGCTGGGCTGTAATAATAGATTCTGGACACATTAAAAGCTATGTATCTAAAAAAGATAGAACAATTTCTGGTTTAGAACAAAAGGAGTTTTTTTTGAAAGGAGCAAAAAGAGTATTTTTAGTAGAACAAAGCACAAATGTAAATTCTCACACATGTACACATGCTTACACATCCTTTGAATGTATGCACGTATGTCATATCTCTAAAAGCATATATGAGAATTAAAGGTTTCACTATAAAGAATCAATTAAGTTGCTTAGTTTCAACCTCTAAATCATAAATCAGTGGGATTTAACAAACACAATATTTCTAAAAACAATCATTGGTGGCAGGTCCAGCATCCACAGGTTAAAATACTATTTAGACATATCTTTGTATTTTCGTGATCAACATTCAACACATGCACATCTCTGTGGTGAAGTAGTAATTAAGCCCAAGTTCAAAAGAACAATGTTAACACTGAATGCTTCCGCCTTCTTGTCGTGCGCAGCAGAGAAGGGCAAGGTGGTGTACAACACCAAGGGATCCTACGCCGAAACCTGCGAAGTCGATGGCGACGTCCGCATCAACAGCACAGCCCTGTCGGTGACCCTCGTGCCGGCGACCTCGTCAGAGCGACGCGATTGGACGATCTATCCATACGCTCGCAAGAACGTGCCCGACATCAAGCAGATGGTCACCGTGACGCGGCTGGACGACAAGGCGGCCGCCCCGCCGTGCACGGAGACCTACAACATGCCGGCGGTCCTGTTCGCGCTCGGCGGGCTGACGGGCAACTTCTGGCACGACTTCGGCGACGTGCTGGTGCCGCTGTTCGTCGCGTCGCGGCAGTACGACGGCGAGGTCCAGTTCCTGATCAGCAACATGAAGCCGTGGTGGACGGCGGCGTACAAGACCATCCTGCAGCGGCTGTCCAAGTACGACGCCGTGAACCTCGACGGCGACGACGACGCGCAAAGAGTGCGGTGCTTCCCGCACGTCACCGTGGGGCTCCACATGCACAAGGGCGGCCTGAGCATCGTCCCGGAGTGGTCGCCGGGCGCCGGCCTCATCATGGCCGACTTCACCAGGTTCATGCGCGAGGTCTACGCGCTCCCGCGCGACGCGCCGGCAAGCCTGGCTCGAGAGCCGGGCAAGAGGCCGCGGCTGATGCTGGTCCACCGAGCGCACAGCCGCCGGATCATGAACGAGCAGGAGATACTGCGGGCGGCGGAGGCGGCGGGGTTCGACGCGGTGGCGGTGGAGCTGCGGCGCGACGTGACCGTGGACGAGCAGGCGCAGACGGTGAACTCGTTCGACGTGCTGCTGGGCGTGCACGGGGCCGGGCTCACGAACGCGGTGTTCCTGCCGCCGGGCGCCGTGCTCGTCCAGGTGGTGCCGTACGGGAAGATGGACACGATCGCGACGCTGGAGTTCGGCTTGCCGGCGAAGGAGATGGGGCTCAAGTACCTCGACTACGTCGTGAGCGCGGAGGAGAGCACGCTGCTGGAGTTGCTGGGGCCGGAGCACCCGGCAATCAAGGACCCGGACTCCGTGCACCGCAGCGGATGGGACACGATGGCCGAGTTCTACCTCAATAAGCAGAGCGTGCGCATAGATGTTGCTCGCTTCGCGCCCGTTCTCGCCAGAGCGTTCGACCACCTACGCCAGCAATAGCGCAACGGGGCAGGGAGGACGCATTGACCTCAGCCATTGGTACAACCATTTCAATGGTACACTGGTTCACGCTTGAGTCTCGAGTGATCCGTACCATCCTTCTGTAGTTTGTCAGCCAATATTAGCTAAATTTTTGTCAGCTAATATATATTAGTTATGTGTTGCTAGTGAACTACTATGAGCTCATAGATTCAATCAGGGCCTAAACCTCATATCATAGTAAAAAGGTTAAAAACAAAGTGATCGGTGCATAGGATCGAAGTCAACACAGATCTTGTCCAATAAATAAATAAAAACGAACTATTTTTTTATGCGAAAAAGTATTTATTTAGTTTGAGGTAATTTTGTCGGCCGGTTACATGACCGAAGAAGTTATGGGCAAGTCGTGTCGGTGAATGAGGTTGAAAAGCCATATGATGTGAAATATTTTACTTTGATTGGCGTGGAACAGAGAATGGCAAGGTGGTGTGGTCACATGGAGGGCCGCTATCTCGGAGACCTGCGAAGTCGACGGCGACGTCCGCACTAATGGCGCAGGCCTGTTGGTGACCCTCGTGCCGGCGAGCTAGCTAGCCGGAGCGCCGCGAGTACATGATCCGGCCGTACTCGAGCAGGTTCGCCAGCCTCAAGGTGACCGTGACGCAGCTGCAGGACTGGGACGCAGCCGCGCCGTGCACGGTGACCCACGACATGCCGGCCGTCCTGTTCGCGATCGGCGGGTATGCGGGCAAGGAACCACTGGCACGACTACGCCGACGTCCTGGTGCCGCTGTTCGTCGCGTCGCGGCGGTACAACGGCGGGGTCAAGTTCCTGATCAGCATAGTACACTAGTGAAGCATTTAATTCACTCGATCTCGATGTACTACATACGATTAAATAATGAAGCAACCAATCCAAAGACCTCGCTAAGTCAATGGTACCCCATCGAACAATGTGGATCTGGCCCTCATCAAATCCCGTTAACGGCTTCGTTTTCCGGGAACGTACAAAAATCCAAATTCTCACCAATAGCACTGTCACTGTCACTCCTTTTGCATACAACGACTGGCAGCGGCGGCGGCAGGTTGCAGCACTGAGCTGGTCCCAGGAGACGCCTGGGAAGAGCATGAAGAGCTGGGCGCCGATCAACCTCAACGTCGGCCTCGTCGTCGGCGTCCTCTTCGTGCTGCTTACCTATCTTTTTTCCTCTCGCAGCAACAGCAAGCTGCCACCAGTGGCCGCAACGGTACTGAATCCTTTCACACGTTGGCCATCTCAAATGGCAGATCATGAGATGAGGACCACGGTTAAGTTCTTGCTTGTTGCTTGTTGATGTGCAGTTGCCGCTACGGTAGCGCAAAGGATCACGGACAAACATCTCACGACTAACGGCGGTCCTGGTGAAACATGTAACCACTTCCACCACAAAGTTTCCTGTATGGTTGATCTCCTATCATAACTGACGAAAAATTCTTGCTTGTTGCTTAATTTACAGTCGTCGCTTCAGATGTGCAGCGGACCACAGAGAAACAGCTGGATCAAGGTTCAGGTGGATCAGGTGAGCATTCGTATCGTTTCCGTCAAATTTGCATCCTTTGCACAAACAGGGTATTCAGGGAAACAGAATGTTTAGGCGTAGCAGAGATAGAAATAGCTT